>KL269576.1:11276-45961 GCA_000699545.1 Podiceps cristatus | reverse complement strand
CAGGGGAGCGTGGAAGAGGAGGAGGAGGCGGCGAGAGAGCGGCGGCGGCGGGAGCGGGAGAAGCAGCTGAGGTCCCAGGCAGAAGAAGGCTTGAATGGCACCGGCTCCTGCTCGGAGAGCACGGGTCCGGCACAGGAAAACCAGTAAGACATACCCATGGATAAATCCTTCAGCATCACGCTCTCTTCTTGCGGCAAAACCCTCTTGTATCTATGGAGAGGGTGTCTCTGTTGTTCTGGGTGGTTTGGGGAGATGGGAAATTCCCTGCTAGGTTTGGGTGGGGGGATTTAGCCCAGGTTAATAAATAGTGTTTCTAGTTTGGGCAGAAAAAGACAGAATCCCTGCTTTGCTCTTTTATTTTGGCTAGAGGCTGGATGGTTTACTGCCCTGAGGGTTTAAACTAGAACAGTTTGGGTAAGGCTGAGCTCAGGCAAGGAGTCTCCATCACCAGGGATTTCAGTCCCTGCTTAAATTTCAGCTCGCGAATCATCCTAAGCCGAAACTAATGGAAGTTCCCGATGCATATGAAGACAGACCCGTGCCTGAGGATGTGACACGCAAACGCGGGCAGGTCACCGTGCTGGTGGCCGAGCGAGGAATCGCCTCTCCCGCCCGGCTCCCTGCTCCTCCCTCGGAGGATGCTGCCCTGGCAGCGGGGAGCACGGAGCAGCTCCGGAGCTGGGGCAGTTCACAGCTCTGTGGGTTAAAGTTAACTCCATGCTTTAATGGAGAGGTCCTAATGGGAATAGCTCGGGAGGCGTTGCTGGAGAAGCTGAGCTATCTGCTGCCAGAGAAGGAACTCCAGAGAGGTAACCCAGCATCCCACGGCAGCATCCCACCTCAGCTTTGTCGTGTCCGTGGCTCAGCAGCCCAGGTGCTGGGCAGCATCAGGCCTGGCGCAAAAAACAATCTGCACTCTGAGCTGCCAAACTCCATCTTAAAGACTCCAGTCTTCCCACTAGTTATGTGTTCAACTTATTTCTAAATATATTAAGCACAATGGAAAAGTGGCGGCAGGATTTGAGAGTAGTCAGAGAGAAGTAACAGCTTCGTTTTACTGGAAAAATAGCAAAAGCTATTTATAAATTTTTTTTTTCCATTCAAAGATCAGGGTTTTTTTCCCAGTTACTTTCAAAATAATTCACAATTTTTTTTTTTTTTTTTTTTTTTTTTTTTTTAATGTCTAAAAGCATTGCAAAGAAGCTTCAGAATATTCTGTGGAAATACACCCGGTGATATTCTGCAGACAAACCCACTGCAGTCTACCCTAAAAGCAAACAGAAGATCTGGGAAGTAATAATAATTGTTAGCTTTTCCAAACCCCGCTTCATACGCGGGCTGGAAAATAATTCTCAAAGTCTTTAAAATGGCCGACGAGATGTCTGGTCTCTGCTTTACCGAGAGATGCTGCGAGCAGCCTCGGGCACCGAGCAGTGAGCAGCAGCCCCACTGACCCAGCTTGCAGGCTCCAGGCCCTTGGGCGTAGGCACAGACGCTCTGCTCACCCCACGGGCCCAAATTTAACTGAGTGCTTAAGCATCTGAGAAGGGGCCAATGACAAGAAGAAGTCCTAAAATGAGGGGGTTTGCTCCCCGCTCCACGAACTTGCTGGGCCAGGCTTCGCTGGGAAGGATGTTTCTTCTTCTCTGGCCATCCCCTGGTTTCTTCTGCAGCTGCTGACAGCCACCTGGGCTTGCTCATGCAGCCGGGGTCAGCCCCGGCTATTAATCTTCTGAAAAGCTTCGCTCTCTCATGTGTAAACACTGCTCCCTCCTTCCCTCGGCTCTTCCTGCGCTGGGACTCATCCCATCCACGTGCAAACCCGCCCTCGGCATTTCCTTGCACCAAAGGGACAGAGCGAAGCTCCTCTCCTCCCTTCCCCCATCAAAAAAAAAAAAAAAATAAAGAGAAATAACCCACAAAACAGCGGGTTTGCAGAAAAGACACGTGTGGCCTCGGGAGCCAGAGGGATGGAAGTCAGCTTAAGCGGCGCTGATGGGGCTGTGCTGGCTTGGTGCTTCCCCTGGGGCTGGGTTTGCAGAGGAGCACAGGGGAGCCACCAGTTTTCACAGGGCTGGTCTCCCTTGTTCCCTGGGAGGTTTCCTGATAGCCTGAGCACAGGTGTGGCCAGGGCCACAAATTCTGGAGAGATTCTGCCTTGAGCATCAACCACGCTGCGGCTCTCCTGAAGCCCTGACCTGGGACTCCGCAGATCTGTGGTCCTGGCCTGGCTCTGCATCAAAATTCCTGAGCGTTGTCCGGGGGCACCCGCAAGCTACTGCTACACAAGCAGCAGAAAATTACCCAGCCTGGGCTGCGGCGTCCTAGACCGACACGGCATCGCTGCTCGGCAGTCTAAGCGGGTGCTGAAGGGCGGCAGGAGCTGGGCTGTGCTCAAACTTGAGCTGAGCAGCTGGTTTTGGGGTGCACCCCCTGCTACCCTCCCTGCTGAGCCTGGCACGGTCACGTGCTTTTCGTAACCCCTCAGCTCCTGCAGTCAGTTCAGTCTGAGACGCCAGGTTCTCAGAGAAATGCCCCATAGTATAAGCCACCGGGGTCACGGAGGAGGCTAAGCATCTCCTCACACCCCCTAAGAGCCCAGAAAGGCAAAGAAGAGACTCGCCCACATTTATTACCTATTTTGAATCTCTGAGTTTTAAACTAATCTGTGGGTACCGCATCCTAATTCCCATTCCCAGGTGACGTGACTGCCCACGTCCCAAAACCCTCTGTGAAGCCACCTCCTCAGGCCGACGCTTGCAACGTGGTTGCTCACCCAGGACCCCCGGCCGGGAGGAAATTTTCCTCGCAAATGCAAGGAAAGAAATAGGAAAAACCCAGCAATCCCTGTGCCCAGCCAGCCCGCGTCTGGTGCCAGCCGCCGTGCGCCCCGGAATTTTTACGGCAGTCGGGTATTCACAGCAGGAGCCATAGTCATGCAGGTGCGTGTGACTGGCTCAAAGCCATAGGGCAACCTGAGGATCCAACCCAGGACTTGAGCCAGCGTCCTAATCTTTGGGTCTTCATGCCATCCTCATCCAGCGATCTGTCCAGGCTGGCTCCTGCTGATGTCTTTTCCATGGGGCTGTGCACAAGCGCAGGACAAGCAGCAACTGAGTTTGATACACCTCTGGTCCGAACAAGCTCGGGCCAGCTCTGGTGCGGAAGACAACCGTGGCCTTTTTGGTTTTGATGTGCTGCTTGTCTTTGGCTCGCCTGCGTGTGGCCCCAGGGACCGGGCAGGCAGTGGGGGTGCTGCTGCTGGGGACACAGGGCTGCTCCTTCTTCCTCGCCATCTTGCAGTGATGCCCTGAGACACCCCGTTTGTACAAGGGTGCTCCTAAGCACGTGGCAAAAACCTCTTTCCTGTAACGGAGAATAAGGCTTCAAGTGGGATTCGGGAGCAGCCAGAGGAAAGAAGATGCAATAACTGAAGGGAGAGAAGGACGATATCGATCTGGGGCTCTTTCAGGCCGGGTTTGGGTTTCTTTGCATCTCGCTCACCCTAATTTTCCTTCTTGCTGTGTTTCAGTTATGACTTTAAACCATCTGGGACTTCAGAGCTGGAGGAGGATGAGGGGTTCAGTGACTGGTCTCAGAAGCCTGAGCAGCGCAAGCAGAGGTGGGTAGGACACAGCCAGACGGAAGGGAGGGGGACCAACGTGCCCAGCAAAAGGATCGTCCCCGAGGAGGGGTGACCCGGCCCAGGTCAAGCCTAGCATGCATGAGGCCGAGGCGGGGGCTGGAGCAGCAGCGGGGCAGGACGGGCCCCGCGCCGCTGGGACGGATGCTCTCTGCCTGCCTTTTCGGCTGGCGGGGAGGAACAGGCTCGGGGACTGCCCCGGGCTTCGGGGATGTTTGGCCTGAGCTTTGCACTCCAAGCGATGGCAGCCTGCCAGGACGCCTGGGTTTGGAGGAGTGACAACAGCGGATTTAAGCCACCTGAGCTGCTGCAGGGGCTGAAACGGCCTCTAACATAATCCAGGCCAGCCTAAAAAGCTGTTCTAAGTTATTGCTGCTTCCTGGCTCATGTCAGCGTAGTGGGTGTTACGGCCCCAGCCCACCTGGTGCTTGACTCCTCTTTCAGCGGGGGGAAAACAGGCAGCAAAGAGCCTGAGAGGTGCTGTGTGCCAGCTGGTTAGTTCCCGTCTCCCATCGCTCTCCCCTTGCTCCGCTGAACCAGACTCCTGCCTTAACCACTTCCCTTGGACACATCTACCTGCATGTGAACTCTGCTCTCTCGGCAGCTTGATTTGATAGGGAATTTCACCCCTGTGATGACACAGCCTCTTCTTTACCCCTGAGACTGAAAAAATGCCTAAGATTAATATTTACTGCTGAACAAATAAATGGAGCTTTCCTCTCTCTTATTTTTTCCCCGAGTTAAACCACTCTGTAAGCTGTCCCTTTGCAGCCCTGACCCCGCAGACGTTGCTCGAGCACCTCGCCGCGGCACTGATTGTCACATCTGTGGGAGCAATTAGAAATCAGCCCCATCTGCTTTTCGGCATGCTGTCTCTTTTTCCACCCCTCTTGCAAAGAACTTGATCGGAGAGAAAGGCTGCACCTATTCCCCCACCCCTTGGTCTTCAAAGGAGAATTAGCTGGAGGGGTTGTGTTACCCTCTCCAGAAATTGCTCCTTGGGTTTTTATGTGATGCTTGTGTTCATTCTGTAGCAGGCAGGATGGTGCTGAGCTGGGGGGGATGGCACCCATGGCAGGTGAAGCCCATTAGAGAGGGGTGGTGCTTTAAAGGCAGGGGTGGGGGCAAGGAGGCTTTTGGCCCGAGGCTGGGTGGGAGAGGCAGCTGAAGGGGTGCAGGCCCTGGGGGCTTTTGGCAAAAGCTGGGCTCGCTTCTTAGTGGGTGGCTGTGCCCCAAAAAGCCCCTTCAGCAGCTTTGCCCTTGCTCGAAGGACAGGCCTGGAGCGTGGTGTGAGCACAGGTAGGTTGTGTGTCTGGGACAAGGGTTGTCACCAGGGTTTCCCAACTCCCCTCTCTCCTGCTTAGCTGGATAGGGAGCAAAGCCTGTTTTTTCACGTGAAGGTGGTGGCTACGAATGAGGAGATGGAGACAGTTGCTCTCCGTTGGATGAAGCTAAAACAGCTTGTGCATCCCCTGAGGGCCTTGGTGCTGAGGCACGTTTTCTTTTTTCCCACGTCCTGGGGAGACACCCGTGCTGTCCGCTACGTGCAAGAGGGTAGAAGCTGTCTCAGGCTTGCTGCCTCCCCCACAAAACTGCTGTAGCCAAAAGGCATCCTATAGACTGCATCGCGTCTGCTGGCCTTAATATTTAATTGCACTTTAACTGGAGGCGTTGCTGGCATCCTGGTTAAGAGCAAGTAGTCACCTGGGCCTTCAGAGCCCGTGTGCTGTTGGTGCCTGCGCTGCTGTGGGAGGATGATTACTGGCAAGCCAAGCGACCCAGCTTTTTTCCCCATGTGGTCAGTGAGGAGGGCTGGACAGTAGCTGTCCTGTGAACTCCCTTCCCAGCAGCAGAGAGGTGGGTGGAAAAGCCTGGCTTGAACTTTTATTCATGTTTTGGTGCTGGCTGGTGAGGCAGAAGCGGTGAGTCAGCCTTGCCCTTTGGCAGCTGCTAGCTAGCCAGCTCGCTAGCCTTGCTGTCGCAAGCCGTGTGCTTTTCTAAGAAATGGGTGGGAGGAGAAAGCTGTTCTCTGGCTGGGGAAAGCAAGATGGCAATAACATCTTGGTGCATGGCTGTGAGCCAGTGAGAGCTCTGGGGTTATGTGCTCCCACTGACTCTGTGCCCAAAGGCAAGGGCTGCTCTGCTTTGGCCAAGCTGATTGTTTAAATGTCCTTCTGGGTGTCCTCTCTGCAGCCTCAGGGACCTGCAGGACTCCTCTTGTACCAGCCCTGCTGTGGTTTTTTAAACCTAAGCTGAGAGGAGACCCTGGCTGCTTTGGGACTCCCTTATTTTGCCGGGCTATGACATGAGCAGAGCTGTAACTTATTCCAGTGGGCAAAACTGAGGCTCAGGTGTAGATACGGCATCGCCGGTGGAGCACCGTGCCTTGCAAGCAAACAAAAAGACCCGTGTGAGGGGCTGTGCGGCCTTGCCCTGCAGTTCAGCTAGGGACAAGGGCAATCTTGGGAAGCACGTTCAAGTGGTTGGATCCTCCTCCAGCGAGAGGTTCTGTTAAGATGGAAGAAGAGTTTAGGCAGAGGAAGAGGCTGTATTTGGTGCTCCACGTTGAATTGATGCTGGGAACGGTAGGAGCCGCATCAGATCTGTGTTTGTGCACCAGGACCACAGAGCATGCTGGTTCACCTGGGATTTTGGCTGTAGCTGAGCAGGGAGTTGAGCCAGCACCACATCATGGTGGTAGTGTCCTCTCTGCCTGGGGTCTGAGCGGAGGTCTGATCTGTTTTCCCACGGAGAGGCTGGAAAGGTGCAGATACCTTCAGCTGTGCCATGGCTCGTAGTTGAGCTGCGTCTTGGACCTTCAAAACGTGGGAGTGTGATGTGACTGCTGTTACATCTGGGTGCCTGGAACGGGATGGGACCATGAAGTGGCTGTGAGCCCTGGTATGAAACACCCAGCAAATTGGGGGCTTGGGGGAGTGATAAAATTTGATTTCTGAAGGCCTGAGGCCCCTGATGGTGTCTGTAGGCTCATAACAACATGTTTTGCTTCTTTGACTTCTTTCCCGCCTCTAGGTCTCCACAGCAGTCGTATGAAGAAGAGGACGGTGGTGTGAGGGAAGCTGAAGTCAAACTGGAGCAGATCCAGCTGGATCAGGAAAGCCCGGAGGAGATCCGGGAGGCAAATGTGGTTACTGGGGAGGAAGAGAGGCTGTGCCAGGAGGAAGAACAGTTCCAAGAGCAGGAGGAAGAGGAGAGAGCAGAGCAAGAGGTGGGATCAGGAGGAGGTGACCTTCTCTGCTCCACGGGGTTGATGGGAGAGCTGGGGCTGGAGGCTGCTCTCCAAGAACTCAGCTCACCAGCTGCTTACGCTGCTGGCTGCTGAGCCCACGTAGACGGGCTTTCATGGCATAACCTGGGGCCGGTGCCCCTTTTGCCTATGTGCCTCCTTGGGGTCACTGCGGGCAGCCTCTGCCCTCTTGCCAGGGTGGTGCGTCTGCTCCCGGAGTTTGTGGTGGTTTAGTCACGTCCCTGCAATACCGAGAAGGAAAGTGCTACTATTTCTCCTGTGGTTTTGTGGGCAGTGAGTAGCTCTTCAGGAGAACTTAAATCTAAATTCTACTACTTGTTTTTCTCTCTCCAGCCTTTACTGCACCTTTGGAGCACTTTGGCTTGATGTATGCCTGTATCTTGCATTGCTCCCAGCTGAGGTTTTCTTTCTTTGCTCTTCTGACGAGGTGTATGTAATTCCTGGTTAATGAGAGAGACAAAGCTGGAACTTGAGTGATGTGCAAGTCTGTTTAGGGCAGCTGAGCTTCAAATACCTTTGGTTGTAAATGGGCTTTGACTTGCTGAGGCTAGTATGCTTTTTTTGACTTCAAACTGCATGTGTGACTCTTTGTAGCCCTTTGTTCTAAAGGCAGCTACTCTCTCTCCTTGTGGTCTGTAAATGTGAAATTCACATTTTCTTCTCTCAACAGTGGTAAGAGATCTTTATTCAGTGATGCAAGCATCCCTTTCCATATCACTTTAGAACCTTGAACCTGCAAAATTTCTGATTTCCCCCCAATGACACATGAGCTTCTTCCTGGATGTTTCAAAATTGGATGATGTGAGCTCAAAGTTTCTGTGCTCACATGTTTGTTCAGTGTAAAGCAGGAAGCCTGGGAGACAGGGGAAAAGTCACTTTTGTTGCATAGTAAGCAGTTTGACCAGCTTGCTTCCTGCCTTGTTCATTTTCTGCATGCAGGAAAAGAAGAGAAGGCGAAATGAAGAAGAAACAACACCAGAAAAACGCCAGAAGGCCCCAAGCCCTGCCGACCTGGAAGAGGAGGAGCTGTGCTCTGACCACACCGCAGCGTGCTCCATGAAGGTTTGTGTTCCTGGGGCTTCTCTGGGGGCACGGCAACTGTCGCAAGAGAGCACCTAACCGCCGATGAGGAAAGGTGATCCAGGTCTTAGACTAACGTAGGGGTGTGGATCCTGTTATCCCACTCCTGCTGCAGGCTGGGACAAATCACTTGATCCGTTTCTCTCATCCTTCTCGGTTGTCAACCTCCTCTCCTCCTGCTTTGCCTGCCTGAGCCATTGGAGGCTGTAACTATCTCTGTGTATACTTTGCCAATCACGGTAAAAGTCTAAAGTTCATCGAGGACTCCAGGGAATATTGCAATACTGGGAAAGATGTCTGTGCTTTCAGCTCGTGACTTTGGTCAAAGACTAATCAGAAAATGAAATTTCCCTCCCCCCCAAAAAAATCCCCAAACTTGAAGCATTAGAATTTCCCTATCTTTCTTTGAAATCCGAAAGTATGACTTAAGTTTTTTAAACAAACTGGGATTCCTGATCTCTGAAGCATCGGGTCCTTCCCAATCACATCTGTCTGCATTGATGCTCTTGTGAAACTTCCATTTTTAACACCACCTGAATTGCATCTCATGACTCCTATTCCATTTACTACAAATCCTCTGTTCTGTTTGTGTGCATTTAAATACAATAGATACAGATAAATGGTTTCTGTAGTGAATGGCATTTTGTCCTTGTAAGCCCTAAGTTTGTTGATTGTAGCAGTGAGGGAAATGGTGAGGAGCCTGGTAGCCTGTTAATCTGCTGTTGGTATTATCTTTGCACTTTTTTTTTTTGCTTTTTGTTTTTTTTAATTTAGATCTGTTCTATTTGCTTTTTAGTCAATATTTGCTGGATGAGGATGATTGTTTGAGCACTTCCTCTTGCATCAGTAAATAGATTGTAAGAGGAAGGTTTTATCATCTACAGCTACCAGATTCTTGCTCTTTATGGAGAAGCCTTTTTAAAGTCAAATAAAAAGAAAGGAGAAAGGGTGGTTTTGGATGTAGGCCATGTGCTAATGTTAGGTTTGAAAAGTGGGGTGGGGGTGGCCAAAGCATATCCCTGGAGTGGAACTGGTGGGGTAATGCAGGAAACACTTCCAGTGCCTTTTATGTGTTGAAAACTTTGTCATTACAACCCCAGAACACACATAGCTGAGCTTTGCTGCTGCTGCGAGGATTAGCCCAGGGAAAGCTTTGGAAATAGTCTGTGTTTTGTAACGGTGGTGTCAGAGCTCACCAACACACAAAGCCGAATTTAAAGCTGTTCAGGAAAAACACGCGCCTGGGATCTTTCCGAAGGAAGGAGGATCTTTTACACCCCAGCTAGCAGGGCTTTGTGTGGACACTCAGAATTAAACACATTGACCACCAAGAAGGTCTTTTGGCACAGGATCGCTCAGCGGAAGCACTGCTTGTAGTGGAAAGATGAGAGCATCTGCTGTGGGTGATGAGCTCCCCTGCCAGCTGTGGCTGGAGGAGGCTGGGTGCACATCTGGGGCAGGCAGATGTTGGGTTGCGATGTGATGGGGTGTTTGGGGTTCAGAGGGCCAGTGTAGTCTGGGGGCTGAAATGGATTTGTGGGGAAGCCTTGTACCAGCCCCACTTTGTCCCAGGCTGCTTGTGAGCTCCAAGTTTTGAGGTTGGCTGAGTGAGCAACTGTGGCTTCTTCTGGCCTTTGGAAAGTGCTTTGGACCAGAGAAGTATGTGAGACTCACTGCAAGGAATTGACCTACAGGGCAGAGGGAGGTGGTCTCCAAATAGCTTAGGGAAAGTTTGTTCCCACCTAGACTGTCATGCTGAGATCTACTGTCACCTACAGCCTGTTTCTAGGTCCCTTGGTGCTTAACTTGGTGCTCATACGTGACATTTCAGAAGCACCTGTGGGTGGTTTCCCCCTGCACAGGGTCCCTCTGGCAGGGTGGGCAAGGCTTTTCCTGTTGGTATCTTCTCTACTTGTGGTTGAGAAGCTGAGACGTGGGCAGGGATCTACCCGCTGCTTCCCCTTTCAGGTGCTGGTATACCCCATGAGGTGCCAGCCTGCCCATCAGTGTCCCGGAGGGGTGGGCAATCCAGTCGCTGAAGTCATGGCTCAGAGGCAAGCGTCGATTCCTCCAGCACCGAACAAAGGAGCAACTGTTTGTCGGTGGCCGTGCTCTTCTCTAATGGGCCTTGTGCTCTTGGGCACACCTGTTAAATGGGTGCTCTCTGTGATGCTGTCTTGTCTTCTGCTTAGCTAAAATTTAGCACTGGCATCCTGAAAGCATCTTAAATGAGCACAACGAGCACTTCATGCTGCCTTTTATCTGCCAACTTGGTAGGCGATGTTTTCTGCGGCACAGGCAGCAGTATGCAGGGAGAGAAGGCTCCTTGGTATTTGGTTGCTGCCTCTTGGCTGTGTAGGAGCTGCTGTTAAGAAATAGCCTCTCCTTTGACTTGAAAGTTATTTTCTCTGTGTTCTTGTTTTCTGGGGCCCAAAAGAGCTGTGAGGTGTAGCAATGCTTTAGCTTTCCTTTATTCAGTGGTTGTGAAGTGTTTGCTTGCCTTCCTGTCTCGGCCAAAGAGTTCTTGCACAGAAGCCTCTTGTGCAAAACTCTTTCCTGATGGCTTCACCTGAAGTGCTGCCCCACAGGCGGTTCCACATGCTGGCCTGCCTTGTCTGTGAGCTCCTCTCGTGTGCGTAAGCTGATGTAACTCGTATCTGTGCTCCTCTCATGCTCAGCTCCTCCTCTTCTGCAGATCTGGCTGACGTGTCCCCTAGTTTCCCCCTTGTCTTTCCACAGTTGCCACTTTCTTGTGTCTGGCTAAGAAACCAAGTGGCTGAGGAAGATACCTGGTCCTTGAGCAGGGGAAAATCATCTTGGTTGCTGTTTCAGCTGTCAATCAAGTTGCATGTTGTTGGTTTGTCCCTGAAAGCGGTTGGGCTGCTACTGTGCACCCGTGCTTTTGCTTGGGATTCTGCCCACCTGTCTTGGGAAGGAGAAGGAAAAGGGGTGCTCAGTGTGGGAACATGGGATGGAGTGAGGCATTTCTAACCAAAATCTGGATGAGGGGGCAGGGAAGAGAAATGGCTGACCATGGTTCCATCAAGGTCACCTACATCCATCTGAGGTCCCTGGAGAAAAGTAATATCTTTGTCTTTTCTCTCCCACTTTAGATCACGGACAGAACTGAGTCACTGAACCGATCAGTACAGAAAAGGTATCTCTAGGGTTGATGTGGGCCTGGGGGTAAGCAGGTCCCTTCCTCCAAGCAGAGGATGCCAGAGGGCTCTGCTGTGGGCGGGAGTGACAGGCGAAGTCCTTCCTTCTGCCTGGGGTACCGGGGAATCACCTTAATCCTCGTCTTGCCTCTCCAGTAACAGCATAAAGAAGACCCAGCCTCCCCTCCCTGTGTCGAAGATCGATGACAGGCTGGAGCAGTACACACAGGCTATTGAGGTGAGCTGCTATGTTGCCTCTCTGTCCTCCAACGAGCCCTCTTTGCTGGGTGCTGCTCTCCCATCATGCCTCTTAGTCTTACCATCTGGGAGGCGACAGCTAAATCATCTCCCCTTGGATGGGAGCAGCGCTTTCTCCTGTCTCTATCTCCCTTCACGGCCTAAAGTAGGTTTCTTTAGCAAGTTGTCCCATCCTTGTTTCCTCACGTTCCTTGCTTAAAGGGTAGGAGAATCTGGCAGGAACTAGCAAGAACCTACAAGTCTCCTTTGACAACCTCCCATCCCTGAGGACCTCCAATTATGGGGGGTGTGCGGGGGGAAGCACACACTTCCTGACGGTAATCTTTCTCCATTTATTTTCCAGACATCCACAAAGGCTCCAAAACCTGTCCGACAGCCCTCTCTTGACCTTCCCACCACGAGCATGATGGTAGCCAGCACGAAAAGCCTCTGGGAGACTGGGGAGGTCGCAGCTCAGTCTGCTGTGAAGTCCCTGACCTGTAAGGTACGACACTCACAGGACTGGCCTTGCGTGTGCGGGGGAAGAGGGGCCGCCCCTGGGCGCAGCGTGCATTACGCTGGCGTTAGCCTCTTGTTGTGGCTCACTGGTGGTCCCCACCCCCTCTAAAGGCATCGATATTAGAGAGCCAATCTCCTTCATCAGGATGCAAGGCTTTGTACCCCAGAGCTTCGCTTCATCGGGGGTAGGGTCCCGAACCGTTCCGTTGTCGTACAGCCAGGGATGGTTGAGGCTCTGTTTTGAAATGGAAATAAATTCAGCTGGTGGGGAGAATGTGTATGTCTTCTGCAGGGGCTAGGACTGAGCTCCAGTTGTTGAGCACAAAGTTGGATTCTAGTACCAAGAGGTAAAGCTTGTAAACTTGGAAAATGCGAAGAGTATGATGTATTGCTCTCAAATTCACTTTCTGGTCATTGTGGACGAGGCTGATTCTGTAACACACGGGTTGCAAATCTGTGTTTATGTGAGCAAAATCCCTTCCGCATAAAAAAAGCCTTGATGTTAACATGTCTTAAATAGTTAACGGACTTCAGAAAATAAACATCTTGGATCTCTGATCCAGGCTCTTGTTGAAAAGAGTGAGAGAGGATAACATAGGAGATACTGAGAACAGGAAGAAGTTTCAGTCATGAGTTTTAGCTGCAGCTGTCATAGGTCAGATGATGTGATATAATAAACAAAAAAAGGAGGTCAGATGCGTGGGTTTGAAAGGGACGTGAACAAAGGCATGTTCAGCATTAGCAGTGAAGGGTAATGAGAACATCTTCTCAGGATATCGTGGCTGGAGACATCGTGAGTAAAAGAAGCCTTTGGGAACAGAAAGGCAATCCCAAACCCGAGACCAACATCAAGGTGAGTTAGTATCTGTGAGTATGAACGCACTTGCTCTGCTGTGAAAAAAGAAAAAAGCTCTTGGCTGGGCTAGAAGCATTGAGAAGGTGATGTTCTGTAGGGACCAGGGGTGCCTGTATCTACCAATGCAATACCTAAGAGCTCTTCCTAACAGTGAACTGCTATTACTTCAGCCCTAGTAAAAATGGGGGCAAAAAATAATTTTATAACCAGTAATACTGAAGGGTCTTTTGAATACCACGTTGTTCTCAGGCCATGGGTTGGGACACCCAGCCTTCTAGGCTCAAAGTGAACTGCAAATGTGAGGTACTTTGCTCTTGTTATGCTTTTTAATCTGGAGAGTAAAGAAAACATGCAAAATTAAGTGGAACTGAACCTAAGGCAGTATCAACATTTGCAGATGGATCTGGGGTTTTGTGCCTACCAGTATGTTTGGGGCAATGTCTGTTAAAATGCAGCAAGCAGCTGCTGCTGCTCCAACTGTCCAGGCTGGGAGAGGGAGATCAAGGTACCTTGTCTGTTCCTGGGTTGGTCCTGCTGCCGGTGTGTGGTAAATGGAACTGGCTCTTGCCGTGGGTGAAGCCAAGCCTGGCTTGGGAGGCTGCGGCTCCTGGAGGAGCCCTCCCTCGCAACGCCTGGCGCTGCACCTTCCCTTTCCTATCACACATCCTGCGCTTGCTGTGTTACCTTACGCTTAGAGAAAGTGGTGGTTGGTCTGTGCAAGGAGTTCGGGTGGAAGGGGCAAGCAGGGAGTACAGGGCAGGCTATCTCCAAGCCCTCTGGGATTGCGGACGACTGTAGCCTATGCTCCCCGGCTTCAGTTACTTGATCTCGACTGCCTGTTTGAGGGAGAAGAATGCTGACTTTGGCTCCTTTTCTCTCCTGTTCAGTCCACTCCTTCTGGCAAAAAGTATAAATTTGTTGCAACGGGCCATGGCCAGTACAAGAAGGTGTTGATAGATGACGCTGCAGAGCAATAGCACGCCTGGAGAACTCATTAACCAGGTAGGTGGGGTATGACCTTGCGCTGTGTAACAAACTCCTGGTGCTGTTCTGGCGGGGCATCGGGGTCGTTTCTGCCAGCTACGCTTTGGGTGAGTTGGAAGGTGCTGTATGATAGCAGCTGGAGCATTGCTTCTGGGCAAATGCCTGACTTTCTGAGCTGGAAGGGAGTGGGTGCACAGTGGGGGGTTTGTTTTGGTCTCTGACTTTCTGATGCTGCTTGGAAGCTGGATACCTGTGTTAGTTTAATCTGCAGAATAAAACTCTTGGCTATGGCTGTTTGGGTGAAGATGTGTTTGCCTTTGCTCATTCAAAGGAGCAGTCTCTGCTGTTTGTTTTTTTTTCTTATGCTCCCGTATGTTGCAAGGAGAAGCAGATAGCTGGAGGTCATTCTGGCTGAGCATGGGGGCTGATGCACTCCTGAAATTCAGATGCTTCCGGGACCTAATTCCCCGATTAACCGAATTAATCAGGGAAAAAAACTTTTAATGATTCCAGTAACCTCTTGGAACCAGTCCATAATAAGGCTGTAGTGGGGAGGATGTGAACATCTGCTGTGCTGGGTAGACCAACAGAGCAGAAAGGACTGTCCTCTGAGGTGTAGCAAGGGGGAAGGCAGAGCCAGGTGGCTGTCTCTGTGTCCTCTCAAAACAGCCTTTGGATCTTGTGCTCCTATTGTGTTTGTCTTAATAGATACCCCGGCGTTACCTTGAGTGGATGATAGTAGCGGGTTACAGCAATAAGGGGGAATGGTGTAGAGGGAGGTGATAACTGGCTGGATCCAACCAGGCAGCATCTGGCACAGTGAGAGGAGAGGAAGTTGTTGGGGGTGAAAACAAGCTCATTCTCTTTTTTCCTACTAAAAAAAAAGCAGCTTTATTTCACGGCCAAGCTTATAAATAGCTGTGTCTGCTACAAAACACCTTTTGTTTCTGAATTCTTCTGGGAGCTGTGTTCCTTTTTTTTTTTTCCTTAAGGAGCTGGCTTCTGAGTGCAGCATATTGTTTTGTTTGGGTTGGTGGGTTTTTTTGTGTGGTGGCTTTTTTTTTTCCTTTTGTGGTGCCCATTTAGAAGAGAAGTTCTCTTGAATGCTGCTTTGAAATGGACAGCAGTACAAACCCAAGCCTGCTCAAAGCTGCTTTCTAGATGTAAAGGAGGAGGAGCCCACAGGACTTGTATCCTCAACTTGATTCTCTGCCTGTGGCTTTAGGAAACATATTTTAAGGTCGTCTCTTTGATCAGTCCTCTTCTTTTTCCTGAAGGTCTGTTTCAGTGCATCAGATGGGATCCTACTGAGCTTCAATTCTTCATAGCAAACAGGTTTTCCTAGATTTTCAGCGGGTTTTGTTTGCCCTACCTTAGCTGCTGCAAGCAGCTCAAAGGAAAGTGCCCTGGGCTGTGGTCTTTTTCCAGCATCCTTTCTCAAAAGGCCGGTAACTGTCGTGGGATGTCCTCTAGGATCCAGCCATGGCACAAGACTGTTGTCCTATGGGCTCATTCACAAGGAAGGGGGTTTTTGACTGTGAGTAGCAAAATGACTGCGATAGCTGAAGGATCTTGGGTTTTTAGCTGGCTGTTTTGTGTGCTATGACGTCCCTGCTCCTCCGCTTCTCTCCATCCCCTGAACACTGATCATCCCTTTTCCCTACTGCCGGATCCCTTCGTGGTTGCCTTTTTGCTCCCAAACCCTTTGGCTCACCCCACCACATCACTCGCTCAACACCATCTCATCAGCTTTCTAGTTGCTTGAGCATAGGTACAATTTTTCTTCCTCCCCTCCCTTCCTGAGCTGCAGGACCTCTGAGCAGGCTGCAGAGCAAGAGGTTTTCTATAAGTGGCAATTTGGGCTCATACCAACTGCCTGAGGCCGTTTGACATTGAAAAACAACCAAGCTCCGTGCCCAGCGGCATTGCCCTTCCCTTGCTCGGCATGGCGGCTCAGGCTGGGCCATGATGCAGCAGCTCCCAACACAAGCCGCTGGTGGAAATCTGTTGCCTCCGGGCAACTGTTCTCTCCTCTGCAATGCTCTCGTGCCAGGGTCTGTCTCTGCAGGACTCGCCATGCCTGCTCTATGCCTCTGCCCTTCACTCTTGGGGCCGAAGGGCTAAACCATGCAGCCAGACCTGCCTTCCTCCGCTTCCAGCTGTGGGAATCGCTCTCCCTACTGGTGATTCTCCATTCACCACCCCGGTGCAGTGGGGCTGGGTTGTGGACGCAGCCTGGTGGGAAGCCCAGCAGATGCAAAACATAAGCCTTATGTGAGAGTTGTTGGCTTGTTCTGGGTGGCAGTCCTCCCCGCAGAACAAAGTGGATTAAAGCACAGTTGCTTCTGAAACCATCTTCCCTGGCCGGATTCACTTAGCCTCCCAAGTGTAATCAATATTGGCACTATGCTGGGGATCTTGTGAATGCAGACTCTTGTGCGCAGGCATCGATCTAGCTGTGCTACAGAAAGGTGCCGTTTTGTTCCTGAGTGGTAAGGTCATCTTTATCTACATTAGGCATTCCACATGCCTTACGCTGCACTTTTTGATTTTTGGTTTTGTGTTGCTGCATGGATCTTTCTCTATAGCCTTCTCTTGCAACATGTTGAATTACCCTGCAAAGACTTACCTGGGATCCACTCGTGATTACCAGTGCATTTCCAACCTACCTCTTTTCAGCGGTTTCCTGGAAAACTGGGGGGTTGGAGAAATCCAAACTTCAGGTACTTGGGTTATTCTTCCTTCTCTTTTTTGTTTTTTTTTTTTTTTTTTTTTTTTTTCTTGGAGTAGGGAAGGGGTTACAAAACAGAAAGGATAAGACCAGCAAAGCGAAAACTTCAGTGAAAGTTTGACAACTGAGCTGCTCTTATAGCATCATCACAAGATTGCAAGACTTCAAAAGAGCAAAAGGGCCTCTTGGTTTTGTTTCTAAGTCTGTTCGCAGTTTGGCTTGGGGAAATGTCAGTCAGCTCCACCTCCTGTGCACACAAAGAGAATGTAAAGAGCTGTGTATTGAGGTTCCTATTTGGACTAATCATAGCAATCCTATATTAGCTGTGTAGGAACGTCCCAGCATATGACAAAGTCCTTTGTGGCTCATCAGAAATGGCTCATCTCCAGCTTTCATGCACATAAGCCTGGTGGCAATAGAGATGCAAAGGGTGACTGATGTTGGAAAGCAGTTTTCTGTGGATGGACGGAGTTGGGGGTTTTGTTTTAAATATCCTTTTTTCAGGACATCAGGCACCAGTAGGTATGCAACTATTGTGATGTTCCCTCTGAAAATGAGACTGGATGCGGTTAGAAACCCCCAAAAAACAGCACCTTGTTAAATACAGAGTCAGATACCCACATGCTGAAGCAGGCTCTTGTTGGTTATCATGAAAACACTGACTCCCAGTTGTTCTTAAAGCATGGTAAGATACATAACAGAACTTGATGTCTGCAGCAAAGTTAGTCTTCTATGCACTGCGATTTAGTAGACTGACCTAGCAGGACATCAAATGATGACGCCCATTTTTTTTTAGGCAGGGGAACTGCTATATGAGAGCAAGATGGATGTCTTATGCTGTCCCTGTCTATGCCTTGAGTGAAAGAATGAGTTTCCACCTTGTTCTCAGCGGATGGGTGTGGGGTGCCCTCCACAGCATGTTCAATGGAGGCGCTAAAGAGACAATGCATACTCTCTCTGGGTTCAGTTTCTAAGACTCTCCGAGGAGATGTAGAGCGACCCAGATTCCTTCATGTTGTGTCATCTACAACTGCTTCTGTTTCTAAGATTTATCTTGGTCTTAAATAAGCACAACAAAATAAATTCAAATTCCATCATCCTCCTCTGAACTGGGCTTTTTCTACAGGGAATTTGTCTTCACCATGTGCCTCCCCTCTCTTCCCCGTGTCACTGCATACAGTGCTTGTTGGTTTTTTTTTTTTTTTTTAAACAAGTGGATGTTTGTTTTCCTGGCTTATGACCTGTGGATGTGGTATGTTACGTGTTTAAATATATATACATACGGAGAGTAATCCTTAAACTGACAGCATGAGGCTCCTGGCATGGAGGGGGTTTATTTAATTATATTCTTTCCTTACACTTGGCTCTGTTGGGCAGTAAACCTGGTCGTAGGTGCTCTCTTGCTTGGTGCCTTGTAGGAATCTCCAAAGGTGTAGGCCTGGTCGAGCAGCCTGGATTCAGTTGACTGACCATCCTGATGCTGTTCTGTTAAAGCTCTTGGTGTGATCCTCAGCCATTTTGGGTCTAAACCGGCTCACCTCGAACACGGTGGTAATCTTTGTCATGGGTTTGGCAGCCAGTTCCTTCAGTTTCCGGGCATCGAAGCGTGGCTTATGTAGAAGGATGGGTAAGCGGCGGGGAAGAAAGCTTCCTTCCTTCTGCAGCTTCTTCTCTTCTGCTTGCTGCTTCCTCTCCTTGTTGACTGTCATCTGGTATAAAATAGCATCCCACATCCTTGTAGCTCTTGATTTAAACAGCCGGTGGTCTTGACTGATGATGACTTGAGAGCTGTCCTTCTCCTTGCTCCCTTCCTCCTGTCCTAGCTTTTCTGGCTCAGGTTCCGGGAAGCCGGGTGCTTCTGGCTGCACCATCAAGTGCTTCCTGAGGCGCTCCCGGAGGCGATGCCAGCCACTGGCATTGGCTCCAGAAGGTCTTGCTGCTTGTACTGGTGCTGGCTCAGCTTTGAGGGGAGGGCTGGTGTGTGTTAAGCTGGGGGTCAATGAAGGCTGAATGACTTGTTCTGCCTTGGTGTCTGTGGAGATGGCCTCGGTACTGTCAGCTTGTTCGGAGGTTACTGTCTTTGGGCGTGCTTGCCTCCAGGGAGTGCTGGGTGTTAATGTTTTGGGGATGTTGCCATTTTGCTTGGGTAATTCGGGAGCTCTCTCTGATCCAGATATTTCAGTATCACTTCCTTGGGTCATAGGCTTATCGGTGTGGGCATCGGAGGTGCTGGGCTTGAGTGAAGGGGTCTCGATGGACTCCTCAGTAGGAGCAGGCCTAGGAGCTTGATTAGGAGGCTCTGCCTCTGCATCAGAAAGGAGGGGAGGCTCAGGTGCAGGACCTGTTGCCTTGTCATCGAGCAGGCTGGGTGTCTGTCCTGAAGATGGTTCAGAGCAGTTTGTTTCAGGTTCCAGAGAAGATGACGGCTTGTCATCATGACGGACAGTTCCTTGGGTCTGGTTTGATGCGAAGGTCCTAGCCCTGGGTGGCTTGACACTGTGGAAATAAGCGTGCACCTTGGTGACATAGGTAACCTCTGGTGCCCTTTCATTACTGGGTGTACTGAAAGGAGAAGACTGGGGGAAAGCAGGTATCGAAGGGTCACGTGGAGAGGAAAGGTGGGTGTCTGTGCCTTCAGACTGCTGTGGAGCCTCTGGCTTGTGTAGCAGGGGCATGGCTGGGGAGGTCGTGAGCATGAGGTGTTCAGCAATGCGCCTCTGCTCGGTGACCTTCAGGGTGAAAGGCTTGCTCTTTCGGAAAGGGGAGGGGATACGGTGGGTGACGGGCTTGACAGAGAGGTGGGCTGGGAGGCTGGCGGAGGGGGGTGCTGCCGTTTTGGGGGTCTCTGCTGGAGGAGCGCTCTCATTGTGCTCGAGGTCGGGGCTGGCCTCGTTCACCGGTGAGAGGCTGGACCGAAAGGACTTGGCTTGCTCTGAAGCCAGGACGGCATTCTTCTTGGCTGCCTTCTTCAGCAGCCGCTGGAGCCGCAGGTTGTCCTTCCCAGGCTTTGGTAAGGTGGGAGGGGGAGAAAGGTGGTGGTGGACGGGAGCCGGCTGGATGAAGGATGATACTGTTATCAGCATTGTCATCTCCTGGAAGAAAACACAAAGCTTACTGTTGGTGCGGGCTTAGCCCTGGGCTAGGCTCTGAAACATTCCTACGTAAAGCCTCCTCTTCCCCTCTCCGAAAGCTATGAGTAGGGTGTCAGTATTGTGGGAGAACATCAGTCTCGGTTTCCTTAGTCTCCCAAGGTAGCCTCAGCCGTTCCTGAGGGTGGTGTGGCAGGGCAAGAGATGTACTGGGGGAAGCTGATTGTGAAACCTGGAGCCCTCCTGCTCCTGGCATTAGTGTGAAATCCAGTGAGAGGTCCTTGGGACCCCAGATGTTCGTGTCTTGGCAAGGCCTAACGGGATTTGGAAGGAAATGTCAATAGAAACAGAGCAGGTCTGAAACTTTGAAGCTTTCAAATGTTCTCCAGAGGCACAAATTGGGAATGTTTCATGGCTTTCCAAATTCCAGTTATTAATACTGATACAACATTATGTCCAACAGAACAGTTATAAACTACATGTGTCATTTGAGTTGAAGTTGACCCTGGCCTCGATTGATTTCAGCTGGCAGAAAGACATCCCTGTGAAATGCTGAAGTTAAACACAGCGCTCTCTCTTTTTTTTTATCTGGTGGGAAAGTGCTTTGTCACAACACTAACTCTGATCTTTCCTTGCTGCGTCAAGCACAGCGGCAACCTTCTTCTGCACTCAATTTAAGATAAAACCTCGTTTTCTCCCTTGGGGAGCATTGCCACTGTCCTGCCTGTATCACTCCTTCAGTGAAACAGAAATGAGTTGTGGTCTGGGTCGGGTCTTATCCCCAGTGGCAATTGCAGCTGGACCCTCTTTGGCCAACCCTGTGCTGCTCCTGGGGGGATGCATGGCTGCTTTTCCTGCTCCCTGTCCCTAGCTTGCCGCTATCTCCTCTTGCTGGTGAGCACGGTCAGATATTCTGCACAGTGGAGCTAGGGGTCTGTGTTGGGGACAGGAAGATAAAACTAGTCGCAGTTCTCCTTCCTCTTCCTGAGCAAGGCTGGGGAACGCCGAACAGCCAGCCTCTGCCCCGCAGTGACCCTTTGGCAGCCCCCAGAAAAGTCTGACTCCACCCTGGCTCTCGCTCAGCACCGAGTTGCTGAGTTTTGCTATGAAATGAGGCATAAATCACTGACCCCTTAATCCTCAGTGCTGGATGCAACTGAGCATCCTGGAAAGAGGAGGAGGAGGAGGTGGGGTGATGTCAGGGTTGCCCAGAGGGGCTATTGGATGTGCTCTGCTCTGTTCCTGGTGGCTTCCAACCTGCTCTGGTTAATGTGGGTGTGTAGCGTGATACCTACTATGCGGGGAAAATTATCTTGAATAAAACTTCCAGAAGCGCCGAACCTCTATTTGCGCTTGAGTTGCCTTTGGGCTTGCGGTGCTGCTGTCAGCACCGGGCTGGGAAGCTGAGCTGTACTGAGCAAGCAGGTGATGCGTCTGCCAAAACGGGTTGTGGATGGGGGGAAGAAGGGTGACCCTTCTTAAGGGGGGGGGAGCGGGAAATGCATCAGCAAATGAAAGCACTGAAGAGGTGTCGTGGGGCACAAAGCCTTCAAGGTCTGGCCCTCACCAGGGTGGGTGAGCTGCTCTCCGGAGCAGAGGCTGTGGTGGGCAGGGTCTGTGCCGTGTCTAGCAAGTGGTGCGCTGCTACCAGCTGATTTCCTCAGCGCAGGAGAGACACGGACCTGCTGGAGCGGGTCCGGGGGAGGCCACAAAAATGATCCGAGGGCTGGAGCAACTCTACTGAGAGAGTTGGGGTGTTCAGCCTGGAGAAGAGAAGGCTCCAGGGACACCTTATAAGGCCCCTTTAAGAACTGAAAGGTTGCAATAAGAAAGATGGGGCCAGACTTTTCAGTAGGGCCTGTTGCAATAGGAGAAAGGGTAATGGTTTTAAACTAAAAGAGGGTAGATTTAGACCAGATTAGGTATAAGGAAGCAACTTTTTTACAGTGAGGGTGGCGAAGCACTGGAATGGGGTGCCCAAAGGTGGTGGAAACCCCATCCCTGGAAACACTCAAGGCCAGGCTGGACGGGGCTCTGAGCAACCTGATCTGGTTGAAGGTGCCCCTGCTCATGGCAGGGGGCTGGACTAGATGGGCTTTAAAGGTCCTTCCCACCCAAACTGTTCTGTGATTCTGTGACTTATTTTGGCTGCAGGCATGAGAAACCTCCCGCTGTTCCAGTGAGGGGGCTCGGAGGGGATTTGGGCCAGCTGGAAGTAACACCTGTTGGGCATTCCCAGTGGCTTATAAGCTTCATGCCTTAGGCACGAGGCTGGGATTAGGACTTGCTGTGTTCCAAGAGCTACTAGAAACAAGACTGCACTGGTCTGGAAAAGGGCTGGGAGCCCACTCTGTCATATACCTGCTTTCCTCCCCAGCCTTGTAGATATTCTAGATTCTGTGGGTCAGAAAGCCAAAATGCCTCAGTTGGAGAGGTGCATAGTTGCTGTTGTGGAACACTACTCTCGTTCTGTTTGTATGGGAACTGGTAATTGCTTGGATGATTTTTATCTGCTGCAAGATGAGCTGGTACATGCATCTGATATTCGGGTTGATTGTGGAATGATTTCATCCGTTCCTGTTTAATGTGGGCCCATGGACAATGTGTACTACAAGATGAGCTGTGGTCTAGCACCACTGGTAAACCAGAATTATAAGGTTGACCTGCTTCAGGCTTGTGTTAGGAATACTAAAGAGGCAGGGCAGTGAACTTCCCAACTACTCATCAGCTCTTTGAGTGTTTTGCTTGTCCTACGGGCTGCTGCACCCCAGAAAAGTGCAGCTTTCCACAAGGGTCCGAGCAGGATCTTGCCTGGGATTTGCTGCAAACTACCAGATGCTACTGAGGAGGGCATGAGAGTTCTTGGAGCGGGAAGTTTAGATACAATCTGCATGCACCGGGAAAACTTCCACTCTGTTCCTAAACTTAGAGGCTGCTTTGTGCTGTATAACCTCAAGATTTGTGGCCTCTTACAGTAGTCTGTGCTGTTAAAATCACTCTTGCTGCTATCTCAGCATCCCACCTGACTTGAAACCTGCTGTGCTGTGGATCTTGGAGACCTTGTGGGTGGTGACTTCCATGGCATGTGACGACTTTGCTGGCGTGTGTGTTTGACTAGCGAGGCAGAGAGATGCTGAGACACAGCAAAAGGAAATCAGCTCTTAATTTATTTGCCTTCCCTGTCATGCTTGGCTTTGAGTCTTCTTCAGAGCTTTGTGTGCTCAGGAGAAATTCTGCAAGAGGCAAGATTCGTGAGCATCTTCCCCCTTGCCACCTAAGGAAGCAAAAGCAAAGGGACAGGTGGATTTGCTTTATTGCCCATGGCAAGGCCAGAGCTGAAAACCCAGGGACAATGGGGAGAATATTGCCTGAGAAATGTGGGCGGGTTTGTGATAAGCTGGAAGGAAGTTGAACTAAAAGCTGAGTCAACAGGCTTTCGAAGGGTTAAGTTTTCCTGCTTCTCTTGGACCTCAACTGTTCTCCTGAACTCCACTCCATCTGCAGTCAGCCCCAAACTGGGAACAGTGGGGAGAGTGTCGGCATGGAAGAGTCACTTTTCACGTGATGGAAAAGTCATTTGTGTGCTGGAGTCCCTCAGCTGCACCAGCTGTCACCTGCGGAGCAGATCGAGAGCTGCAGGAACCTGATGCCTCTTGCAGATGGTCCTGCGCAGAGAGCTGCGCCTGCCGGGGGCTGTAGGGACGCACTCTGCTTTAGTGGCTTTCTTGGGCTTGGAAAGAAACCCGCTAATCTCCTTCTCAGGACGAGACAGCTGGGCAGGAGCACATCCTTCCCCGTGTCCGGGCAGCCGTGACCTCTGCTGGGCACGCAGCCCTCGGCATCTGCTCTGCCACGGGCACGCGGGCCCGTAGCATGGCTGACTGTCCTGTGGTGCTGAGGCTTTACGGGCTGATTCACGGGGCTTTGTGGAAATGGGTGGGAGAAAACCACCTGTAATTGCTAGACAAGATGCAGCCTCTGCGCAATCCAGGGTATTGCTCGTGGTGAGCCAAATGGTATGCATAAACTTGGATTTTTTTTTTTTTTTGTCTTGCAGCTGAGCTTGGTCCTGGCTCGATGCAACCCTCAATGCCACTATTTCCTCTGCTCCACAGAAGATAACTGAAGGACGTTTCTCTTCTCCTGCCTGATGTCAGTCTGCTTTGGTACAGCCTGACTCCTCTCGGGGTGTGAGCAATACCCCTCGCTGCCTCCGGTTGGATGAAAGGAACTAGATCAGCTGGCAAAACCCATCCCTGTTTTTACTTTCTATGTGACTCTCTGGCTTTTTTTTTTTTTTTTTTTGTAATCTGGTTCTGCTATGGAGATGGGAGGTTGTGGCTCTGCTCCCTCTCTTCTTTCTCAAGTGTTGGAAGAGAGGGATCTACTGCCCTGCTGAGCTGGCAGGGCTTTTGCTACACGATGAAGAACTTCTACCTTTGTGGCTCTTGGTGGCTGGGTGGTGGGAGAGAGGGAGCTCAATAAAACCCAGTAAAAGAGTCACTGAAAGGAGGCCAATGGGCAGATCCTGAGCATGAGGAGACTGCAAGGACCACTTTGTCACCCTCTTGGTGCCAGCTGTGGGTAAAGTCTTCCCCTGTTTACAATGCAGCCTCAGTCTCTCTACAACATCTGCTTTGAGGGACTTCCATCTACTGGTCTCTGTGTACATCAGATTCCACTCCTGTGATTTAGTCCTGGTTTTTTCTTTAGTTCCCAGATCATCCTTCAAATCAGTTACATACCCCAGCCAAAATGTTCCTGCCGCTTTTCTGTCTCGACAGGGGCAATAGCAGTTTTGTTTCAAATCGCTGCTGTCTTCTCCCTGTCTAGACATGGATTGGAGGTCTCCTTTCCCAGGGAGAGGAGTGCTGGACCACTGGTTTATCTTCCTTCTCTGGGAAAGGGATTTGCTTGTTCTCTAACCTGTGGGTTCCAGTGCCAGTAAGACTGCTGAATATCAGAGGTGGTGTGGGCGTGTTGCTGTCCTGCCCGCTGCACTCCTGGAGCTGGACGAGATGTCTGGGAAACGGCTGCTGCTCCTATGCTGGGAGCTGCCTTGGTGAAAGGGCTTCCTAGGGAGTTGCTTGGGGAGGTCAGGGCTTGCTGTGAACACGGGGAAACCGGGCCCCTAAAGAGTGGTACTCTGGCCTTGGGCCTGAGGTCTGTAAATCAGCTCCCAGGGCTGTTTCTGAATTCTCCCATGTCTTCGTACTTCATGTTGTTAGCATGTTCCCCATCCCCTCTTTAAAGTCTTATTCCTACCCTCTTCCCCTGTCAACATAATTTTGCAACTTGTTTCTGCTGTCCTGGAAGGAGGTCAGCTTCTCTCTCCTGCATCAGTGTGCTTTCTGCTTAAATTTACTGCATCCTGGATTTTTTGGTTTTGTAAGCATTTAATAAAGTTTGAGGAAGATGTTGTAACGGTGACAATTCTGAGGATTTTGTTGATGTAGGAGATCCTGCAGCAAAGCTGTTCTCCAAGCAACTCTCCCCTTGAGTGGAAAGTAGAGGAGAAGAAACATCAGGCTGAGACAAGAAGAAAAAGGAGCCTGATGGGTGCAGGGAAGGGACTTTCTGTGTGCCTTCCCCATTTAGGAGATCCTTGTCATCCTTCTGCATTCTCTATTGTTATCGGGGGTAATTGTAAAATGGGATTGAGCAGTGTTTGGTGAGAGATGGAGCAGCATGCCAAACACTTCCCAGGGAGTGATCAGCTAGGAGAAGCACAGAGCTTAGCTCCCCAACTAACAGACCAAAATCCTCTATAGCCTACTTCTACAGCTTAGATGGGGTCAATCGAGCTGTCTGTACAGGAACCCAGCACTCTAACGAGCTGACTACCCTACCTGGAACCATCTAATGAAAAAACCTTTTCATGGAGGTGACCTTCCAAGTAATAACAGTTCTATGGTGCAGAGACAGCAAAGAGTTTGTGCTATGCGTCCCTAAAGTGTTAGGAAGAAGAAAATTCTCAGGTATTGCTTCTTGCTGTCATTTCTTTGCTTTTTGGTACCCTTGTCTTCTCCATCCTCTGTTTCAGCTCCTCCTGGAGGCAGGAATTCAAGGAGCCTGTGTTCCTCAGAGCGCTGGTGAGCGCAGGCCCCATCTGGCCCCATCTTCAGCCCTTCCTCTGCTATGCTGGGATTTTCAAATCTGGCCAGAGCAGTAGCCATGGGATGAATAGGGTTGTCAGGGCTCGAGGTGAAAGCAGCACTACTGTGCCCTCGCATTCGTGCAAGCTGGTTGCACCAGTTTGTTTTGACTCTATTTTGCAGTTGGCTGGGGGAAAGGACAGCCAGAAATGTCTCCTGTTGCTATCCCTGTGCCCTGCCAGCTTGGAGAGCACAGAAAAGGCTCCAAAGGCTGCTCCTGTGAGATTCCTTCTCCAAGGAGGGCTAGTTTGCAGGGGGTGTTTTCCCCACATAAAGCCCACATGGACCTAGATGCAGTTTCAACAGAAACAACTACCATAGTTCAGGTTCTGGTCGCAGCACAGAAGTGAGCAGGTTACGTGGAAGCTCTCCAGGGAGACCAGAGAAAGACCTGGCTTGGAGCAGGCAGCTGTAGCTCTTGACAAGGTACCTATATCTGCCGGGGGAATTTTTCCACTATTAAATTAACTTTATGATGTACTGTTTCTCCTGCCAAAGTAACATGGTGCACGTGTGGTTGGGGGAGTGGCAGTGGGGTTACCAGAGTGGTGAAAGACCCTTCAAAAAAGGATGCTGCAGCCCAGGTGCTCCGAGTGTGCATTGTGGGCGACGCTAAGAGGGGATGAAGGCTCATTTCTCCCCTCAGCAGCAAGCACAGGGCGTTGTGGCTGATTTTGTTGCTCACTTCAGAAGAAAGTACGTCATGTGTGAAGTGCTGCGGCTCATCCCTCACTAAAACGGAAAGCTCTTGCAGGTGGAGTTGCTGCGGAGGACCCCCTGTGTGTGCGGTGAAGCTGTGCTGCAACCTCTGCAAAGCCAGCCTGCTTCCAGCCCTCCTGTGCGCCTCTGCGTGCTGCCGAGACCTCCGCTCTCCTAGGGCTGAGGAGCCCTCCTGGGGACTCATCCTGCTCGTGTGAGTAAAGGAGAGCAGGCTGCCTCTCTACTGGTCTGGTCTTACTCAGTAGATGACTGCTTCATCTCCTTTCTACATTCATTTTTTAGAATATTGTATTTTTTTTGCAGCATCGGCATCTCTGAGGCTTTTGTTATAAGACCTTAGCTCTGTCTTTTCTAGTGACTGTTGCGTTTTGAGCATAACAAGGACAGATTGAGGCATCAAGTGAGTCTTTTTTGCAGGATTAAGCTTGCCCTCAAAGCCTGGTAGAGAAGAGCAATGCTCTCCTGTGTCTGTTGGCTGCCTGCGTTCCCTGGGCTGCCATGCTATCCTAAATTGCCATCCCCTTGGTGGGTCAACAGTGTCCAAAGAGAGGGGCTTGAACCCCCACGTGGGCTCTTAGTGCTCTTGACCTTGAGGCATACCTCAAGGCGTTGCTTCTCTCCAATTTCTTCTTTCTCTGTCCACTTCAGATTATGCACAAGGGGAACATCCTTTTGTATAGTATCTACTCTTAAATAAATCTGGGGGTGGGGACTACAGTAATATTGAAATGTGCTGCTTTTCTTTCTGTGGCAGGCTCGAGGGCTCTGCTGTTTACTCAGCAAAGTTTAGCAGATGATTCTGCGTGAACGTATGTGAGATGAGATCGAAAAACACGGTCCACAACCATTGCTATGCTTGTTTCCTGCAGGCAATAAAACGGCGTTGCTTAAAGCTGGGGAAAGCTTAGACTTGAGTTTTCCATCAGCTGCTCTGAATGTTATGTATTTATGTAACACACTTGTTCAGCCTTGAGAATGGGGGCTAGATGTCATCTGATTCTCTTTCCAGGTATAAAATATAGGCTCATTTTTATGACCATCCTTATGTATATGTGCTGGCTAATTAACAGATCTCTGCTCAACCCTTGAGTGCAGCTCTGCGCTGGGCCTCCAGTGAGGTGGTGGACACAAGAGTCTTGAGTTTCCAAATGACTTTGTTCCTTGAAATGTGTCTGCAGTTTCTGTTCTTTGAAGGAAAGGTCAGACTTGGAGACACCTGGGCCTGAATGTCAGAGCTTCCCCTCCTGCCACCACTACCTTAGGGAGGGAAAATAAACAAGCTCAAAGAGCGGGGTGGCTATAAATAATGAGGTGGCAGCTGATACGCAGCTGAACAAGGCTCTGAGGTTGGCCTGTCGGTAACTCTTGCCAGCTCAATGCACTTTCCCTAATCCTGCGTGCTATCCTCTCTCTAGATACATATAGATATATATTTTAAAGCAGGTAAAGAACGGATCTGACAGTGACAAGAAGCGCAGTTGGAGCTAGTATTTGCTTCAGAAACGATGGACCCGTTACAAGGATCCTGGTAATGATAATGAGACAGACCACAGGCAGTTTCCCTGTGATTTTATACTGGGTCCCCTGAGGTTTTTGGTTTCAGTGGAACAACTTGATTTAGATCCCAAATTTCAGAAAGGTGCTAATCTCTTCATGATAACTCTAAGTAATAGTGGTTTAGTAATGCTAAAGACATGCACTCTTCATCTTTCAAATAAATAAAAAAAAGAGTCATGGGCTCGGGGCTTTTGAGGGTGATGGGAAGAACATGGGGGAGCTTGAAGCAAAGTAAGGGGAAAATATTGGGATTTATATGAGCAAGCACTTTAAAGCATGAAAGCGGCAAATGGTGAGTGTAATTACTGAATCAGAGGTGCTTGGTTGGGTAGGTAGTCCTTCCCCAAGGCTGTGGAGAGGCTGTGGGTGGTTGCTGTGAACACCTTGCACGGCCTCCTGCTTCGCTTGCCTCCTCTGGGACAGCCCAAAACAGCAGCTCCAGGCATTGGTCCAGGCTCCCATCCTGCTGCTCAGTCTTTGTCCCTACTGTCTTGTCCATTTAGATGTAAACAGCCTGAGGATGAGACCCAGGCTACGTCTCAAATGGTCCAGCCTGATCCCTTATCTTCAGGGAGACATCTGGCCTAGATCTAGGCTGTCCAAGGAAGATCTCCCGAATCCCACAGGGATTGCGCCTTAGATGTCTAAAGCAGATGAACCAAGCGCGTCTCCCAAAGCAAACAGCTGAGTGATGGAGCAACAGTCTACCACAAAAGTCGGAAATCAATATTAACTGAAGAAAAATGAAAGTCAGTACTTACCGATGTGTAATTTGTTTCCATCTGCAATCACTTGCATGTTGGGTGCATCGTGTTGCTCACTTCAGTTTACAACATTAACAGGTCGTTGTTCCTTTGAGGTCATTTCGGGTGCTGTTTTCTTGTGAGTTTTAGAGCCCTGTAGGTAAGTTCAAAACATCAGATGGATATGAGTATTTACAGTAGCCAGTAAGTACAAGAGGTTTCTCCAAAATAAATAGACTTCTTTTTGAAAGCATGAAAAGTTCCATCACCTAAAATTAGCATGAAGAAGGGCTATCGAGTAACACCATTGCATGCTCCCAACTTTAGCCCTGCAAAGTTCAGCATCTAAAGTACTGGAGAGGTGAAGGGCAGAAGATGTTGATATTGCCAGGACAGATATTCAAGCAGAGTAGCTCCAGGCAATGAAACCAGTTGGAGGCTTTTCAAGTTTGCTGGTCAGATTTACTGTTTTGCAAAAGTCAGGGTTGCAAAATGCAAATTTGGAGCTGTGCTTTGATTGATATTGTCCCTGGAGAGGGAAGGGCAAATTCTGGCTCTGTCTCTGCTTGTTCCTGGCGAGGGACATGCTGTATGCGGAGGGTGCAAGCGCAGAAAATGCTGTGCTGGGAGCAGAGCGGGTTTGGAATTGATCGGTTTGGTGAATTTTGATTGGCAGTTTGTGTGCAGTTTGACTCGAAGACCAGGGCTGACACTGCTAAAGCGAGCTGGTGAGGATGGCACCGATACCCGCCTTTGTCCTCTCTGAACATGTGAGCTGCCCAAAGGCCATGCAATTATTTACTGCCTCTTGGCCTGGGGCGTTTCATCCCCTTTTCCAGCTGCCATCCCGGTTTGGGCTTTGCTTTTTCACAGCCTTTCAGGAGCCTTTTAGTGTGGGTGCCAAGGCCACTGGCAGGTTAAACATGCTCACAGCGAGACGGGGCTGGGCGAGAGCAGTTCCTTTGGAGGCCTAACAAAGCAGCTTTACACCCAGGTTAAGCTTGGTCTGTTCCATCTGGCTTTTGAAAGGCTGGTGAGCTATGCCAGAAAGCCAACTATGAAGGCAAGTTCTTGCCTCTTCTCCAGTACCACCCCGCTAAGCCGTCTGGCTCTCTGGCCCTGTGCGCTAACGTACCTCTAATCGGACTTTGAGCCGCCCTGTTGTCGCCCAAGGTAGCAAAGCATTTCCTGCAGCCCTCAGAGTCATGGCCCGTCTGATGAGGCCAGTTCTTACGGAGGGGATGCAGATGCTGGTATTTGGGCTGATGTTGGAGGTAAGCTCTGCTTTTGCTTTCTCCCTCTCTGCCTCCCCAATGACCGATGAGATCATGCCTGGCTCTGCAGGACACGCTGCTCCTTAGAGCAGCACTGACCTGTGGAAGGGTAGGGGGATGGGTGCTCAATCCTTCATGCAAATACCCTAATGCAATTAATTCTTCTTTGATGGCTTCAGTGTCTCAAAACTGCCATTGTCTTTTAGGAGAACTAGTGACTTTGTGTCTCTCCGACATGGAAAATGTTGCTGGGGCAAAAAAGACCCGGACAATAACAACTAGAGCCAGCTTGACTGGAAACTTAGGAAAAAAGAATCCATTATGAATAAGAAAACTTCAACAGAATTTTAAAATGCTCAAGGACACGTTGTACCCTGCTCTACCACTGTCACCACCAAAACCACACCAGCCTCATGAGTCTATTTGCAGCATGTACTATGAATGGCGCACAAGGCTGGCTTATGTTTGCATCTGATGCTGAAGTAGGAGGTGTTCAGGTCCCTCCCTGTTTCTTATGCAAAGATGTAGAGTTTCTGCTCTTACAGGCTAAGAGGGGATAAGACGGGGGCAGATTCTCCTCCTGTTGGAGTTTCACAGAAGGGGTGACACACTAGAGTGCTCTACAGAAGTGTCGATCAGCTCCCTCCCTCCAGATGCAAGGAGGAGAACAGCAGTACTGGGAAGGTGGATGGAGGCATACATAGGTGATTTGGTCATTAATAAGAGAAAGCTTGTTTGTTGCCCTTTATTCTCCTTTCTTATGCCCCTGAACCTTAGAGATGTCATGAAGCCACCATCCGAAGAAGGTGTTGGCACCCTGAGGTTCCCCAGCCACCCTCCAGGATTCAGGTAGGTGAACCCACAACCTGGTGAATACTGACTTTCCCCTCTATCCGAGCGGCCGCTGCGAGAGGTGCGTCGCTCTGCGTGGCAAGCACTGCACCAGGTCTCTTCTAGCTGCGGGACGGAGAGACAAACTAAGACTCGAGATCCCGAGCCCAAATGCCAAGTGGGGGTATTAGAGGAGCCAGGGAGGAAGCACAGTCTTTGCTCGGCCCGTTTGAGTTGTGGTTCAGATTCCCCAGGATCCCATCATCGCCAGTAAAATGGCAGCGGTCTGCTGATACTTAAATAGAGGAGCTGATTTTAAAGTTTAAGGCTATTCTGATCTCTGCTTGACTGGCTGCATAAAACAGGTATTTGGATTTTACCCAGGAACAGAAAATAATTAATTTTATATATATATATTCTGTCCTTTCTCTGAGCGTACTTACTCAGTCACTGTCTGATCTGCCTTTTTATTGGCAGCTACTTCAATTAAGTTGGAAAGGCCGTTTCAGTGAACATAGGGCATCTACTCTAACCTTGAACTGCAGATTAAACCCCACTGCAGAATCCCTTTCTCTGGGGTGGGATAAAGAGAGGAGGGGGAACTTGATAAGAATTTACTTTCCCTTCCCAAATGGCTTTTGTGATTCACATTTCCCACCTGCCCTGAATCATGGTAAAAGGTTTATAACTTGTCACAAAATAGAAAAACACATCCTCACCCTTCCCCAGTCAGCTTAATCAACACATTTTCCTGGATAACGTCAAGTGTTACAGTGCTGATGTCTGTAAAGTGGACAAACACACCAAAAACCAGAATAGCTGCATCATGCAAAAAAGTCAAAAGATGTTTTGAAAGTGCTCAAATATGAGTTTGGGGGAAGGGTGTAAACATTCAGACTGTGAATGATGGAACAACTCAAGTAAAACATATTTTCCTTGCAACTAAATTCACTTCGGATAACTTAACCGTTTTTGGATGACGGAAGGTGTCAGTGACAGTTCCTCTGTAGCTCTAGACGAAGGTGTAAGTGCAGAGTCATGGGCAAGTTTGGGTGAGGAAGGACCTCAGGAGGTCTTCTGGCCCAACTCACGGGCCGAAGCGGGATCTGCTTCGGTATTAGATCAGTCTGCTCAGTGCTGGTGAGCAGTTGGTGAATAAGGGACAGGTACTGTTTCATTTCAGCAGTTAGACCTCTCCTGGGTTGTGAAAGAGCAACTGTTTTATGGGAAGGATGTAGCTGATTTTGTTTATAAACTCTGTAGTCTTTAAAGAACGTGAAGCCACAGGTAGGATTCCAGACTTCCAGGGCTGTAGAGGTTTTCAAATGCACTTTTCCAGGGATTTTTTAAGTTCACTAGCTGGATGTCATCCAGCCGTAGGAGGCTGTGATCCATGGGAATGCTGCCCACTGACTGGTGTGCAATGAGCACGGGCCGTGAGGGTATTAAAAAAGAAAAAAATTAAAAAGACGAGTATTTGGCCAGAGTGTCCATCTTTATGTAATTTGTAAAATTATGGGGACCAGTGTGTGCACACTGTATTTAAGGGCATCTCGCCTGGAGTGCACTGGCTGCTGCAATAGGTCAGCCGCCTGCCAGAAAAGATGAGAAGAGCTGATTACAGCTCCCTTGCCTGTGGCCCATCTCAAATAACCACCAGTCTGGGTGCTCCCACCTACCGAAAAGAAATGCGGTATTGGGGTAGGTCACCAGGTGGAAACTTCTCTAGATCTCTGCCCCGGCCTCTAGTTCCTAATGCAGGAGGAACGCGGGGCTGCTGAATCCTCTCCCAGGTGGCGATGCCGTCGCTGTGAAAGCATGCCAGGCTCTGCAGGCGGATGGACTTTATGCAGCCCGAGATCTCGGTTCACGCCTGTGATCTGCACACGTGCTCTCTTTGGCCTTGGTGCTGTCTCCTAACCTGGCACCCAGTGAGAGGGGCTTTCGCAAAAGGCAGGGGCTCGCTGCACCCTCGGCTGACAAAATCTGACCGCTTTTGGTAGAAAGGCAGACACGGCCGGGATCATCTCTCCCTCGTCTGGTTGGTGGGATCAGCAGGGAGCACGAGGCAGTCGGGGGTGGTTTCCTTGCTCTCTAGGCTGACATGGCTGCCCCGCAGCAGCTCAAGGGCGAGTCCAAGTGCGCCTTGCTACCGATGCAGGGAGAAGAGGTGATGTCAAGACAGCACAAAATATACATCCTGGAACAGGACAATCTACAGCAAAGAGAGGCAAAGCTGATGATGAAATTGTCCCCGGCTGTGAGTGAAATGCTGTGCGATGGCATGGAGAGGTGAAATTGGGACTACACGTAGGGTATGTGTGAAAAGCACAGGGTATGTGGCGAAGGCATGAAACAAATATTGGAGAGGCTTATAGTTATGGATAGAGAGAAGCGGATAGAGAGACCCATGAAGGGAAGCAAGCGCCCACATAAAACGGGCTGTGGAGAATAAGCCTTGGCTGGGAACCAGGTGACAGCAGAGCAAATGGAGGATGTGTGCATCAGATGAGCCTTTTATCCGAGAGGGATGGGGCAGATCCCCTCAGTCCTGTGGCAAGAGGGAACCAGATCATGCTGGGACTGGAAACGCGACAGGGACACAAGAGCTCTGACAGAGGCAGCCCAGCCCGTAGGATGCACAGATGTTCTTTGGGACAGTGCTAAGCAGATGGGCCATGCCCGCAGCGGGTGGCAACGGGGAAGATGGAGCATGGACGTGATGCATAAGGTAAAGACAAACACTGCCTAGAGCGGTGTCCAGCATGTCCAGATCAGGAACCGAGCTGATCGCGGGTGCGTCTGTGCAGGAACCGAGGGGAGGCTGCAGGCAGCAACGTTTGCATTTCATCTATTTGAAACTAGAGCTGCAGCAGGTAGAAATGTCTTGTTACCTGTCCCTCCCGTAGCCCGCATCAATGTCACATTTGTCAAGATGCTTAGAGGGAAATTTGATTGATGTGGACCATTTTGCTGGTGCACGAGCAGCACCGCTCCGGTAGAGGCTGTGCAACCCCGCAAGATGCTCACGGTGCTCCCGCCAACCGACTGGTAGCAAAAGGGCCAGATGGGACCACAGGAGCGTGTTCAGCCTCACATCTGCTGAGAACCACCCTGGTGTAAGCCCAGGCTTCGCAGGCACTTGCGTACAGGCGTTTCATTTTTAACTGATTGATGCAGCCCTCGGTGTGGGAGACCCGAGTTGCGATGCCCCGTCAGCAGCGGGAACAGTCTATAACCGGCAAGCAGGCGAAGGAGGCTGGTGAATACCATTGCCAAAACGGGTCCACCACGAACATAGAAGGAGAAACAGCTGGGGCACTCCCCTCTCATACATCCCTTCTCTGCTGCCAGTTTGGGCAAATACAGTATTTCTTGGAGGCGTGCCCGGCTGGTGGAGTGCCCGAGGAAAATGAGCCGGTGGAAGAGGGCAAAATGGTCGATGGTGATGAAAACACATGAAAAAAAGCACTAATGCAGCTCGTTTGCTGCATTAGTGCTTTTGGCGGCACTGGGGTGGGGGAGCAGAGGACACAGTACCTGGTCCGACCGCACGTCCCCATGGACATGCCTCCCTCCTCAGCAGCGCAGGGTGCCCACCCCAGCTCCCCCACCCCGCAAACTCCTCCGGCCGAAGGCAGGGTGATAAGGATGGATGCACTGTCCCCCTCCCACCCGACGAGGGACAAAAGCGTTGGCTCAGGCTGGGTTGCGGGAGGAAGGCGAGGGGATAAGCTGCCGGACAGCTGGCGAAGGCAAGCTGGAGGGGGGATTTTTGCTCGTGCCTGTTACCTGGTGAGTGGGAGGCTGCGGCGCTGTGCTCCCGCTCCACGGCTTTTT
>JMFS01059375.1:0-15053 GCA_000699545.1 Podiceps cristatus | reverse complement strand
GGTGAGCCGGGAAGGAGGGAGGGGTGGGAAGGTTTGGATTTATGTTCTCATTTCCCTTCTCTGATTTGATTGATGATAAATTAAATTAACTTTTCCCCAATTGCAGTCATTTTTGCCCGTGAGGGTAACAGCTGAGTGACCTCCCTGCCCGTATCTGGACCCAGGACCCTTCCGTTACATTTTCTCTCCCCTGCCCAGCTGAGGAGGGCAGGGACAGAGCAGCTTTAGTGAGTGCCTGGCAGCCAGCCTGGGTCAACCCACCAGAAAAATGTATCTTGGCCTTCTTCTTGTTTTGCCTGAGTTTTGGTCACAGCAAATGTATTCTACGGGTATTGACATGTTTTCATCTTTCCTTGTCCTGTTTCTCTGAAAATGCTAACTTGTACATAAAGAAAGACTACATGATGAAACAATATGAAATAAATATTTCCTGTATAGTGCTAAAAGTTAATAAGTATCAAATGGCTCAAACATAGAGCTGTTATCATCCGTAAAGTTTAAATGTCAGGGTGCTTCTAGCATTTTTTTGCCTCGAGCTACCTAACACTCCTACAGACAATAAATGGGAGGGGTCAGGGAATAAATAGCCAAGGCACCATTTCCAATTGGCAGTTAGGTCAAGACCACCCTGTTTTGGAGAGCAGGAGATTCAGCTATATGGAAACAAATCAGGCCAAGGCAGTTGACTGCAGGGTCAGAGCATGCCCTTCCTTCTGGCTGCTAGTACACACATAGCCACCGAGGCTAAAGCACTGCTGCTACAGACCTGTAACCTCAAATGGATGAAAGATGGTAGGTGACTCTGGATCTCTAGCACCTACAAAAATTAAAGCTCCTCAGGTTATCTGGTTTTGTCTTTGTTCTTTTATAGTTCTAACAGTTTTCCCATTAGCTTAGTCTTATAGGATAATGAGAGAGTGGTGAACACAACATTTGTGCCCTGATTACATATTCAGATGTGATCCCAGAGAGCAATAGCCATGAAAAGGAGGGTCCAGTAAGAAAGAAGAATGACACCTTATGGAGGTGCCTATATCTCTTCATCAGCTACAGAAGAAGCTTAGAGCTGAGTTTAGTCTCAGTGGACTAATGTTTATATGCTAAAAGTGAGATGAGATGCATCTCATACCACTTTGATGTGCATAGTTGGGCTTATTCTTCACTGGAAAATAGTCATCAGTACATGAAAAATTCCACAAGAAATTTGGATTCATCAGCATTTCTAAATAGATAAGAGAACACACAGACAGAGATTTTTATTTTTTTTTTTAAAGGAGGAAAAGTGAAGTGATTAAATTATTAGCTTATTCTCTGTAGAAACCAAAAATGTTCTGTCTGTCAGAGGCTCAAGAGGAGGTGTTACACCTCTGCAATACTCCAGACTAAGGAACGTTGTAGAAGTTTCATTAAATTTCTCTTCCCAGTTCTGTAAAGAAAGGTGTATTTAAAAGATCTAAGTATGGGGCTGCAATCAGACTGTACCATATTGTGATTTCTTTAGGTCTTCTAGCTAAGATGACAAGAAACAAGAATACAAAGAAAGAAAGATAGCACAAGGAAAGAAACTGTAACAGGAAAGTAAGAAGTATATCTAAAGAGGAGGTGTGAGGAGAGAGAGGGGGAATAAAACAGAAAACCTGAATAATCTAGCCTCATAACCAGACATGACAGGCACAGAAATCATTCTAGCAATTAAAAAAATAATTAGATTCTCCATGCAATTTTCTGTTTCTGAGACAAACCTTGCTAGTTTAGTGCAAAGCCTCCTGATAAACAGAAATAGCAATAATTATTACAAGTAATAACGATAATAAATGTATAAGTAGTAGTATTACCATTCTTATCTGTTGAGGATTATTCTATTTGTGTATACAAAAGAAAAAAGTCAAAAGAAAAAATAACATTAAAACAGTGAATCTACTGAAAACCCATAATGTGAGAGAACATAAATATTTTCTAATTCATTGTTATACCTAAAGCACCAGTATAACTATTACATGTAATTAAACATCATTTTACAGTCCTAAAGAGCTATAAAACCCCTATAGATTCTTAAATGAAATTCCTTTGAGACAAGTTGAGGGCAGTTAAAAATAATCTAAAAAACCCCATAACATCTATTTTTCACTTCTAAATGCATTTCTGCTATGAGGGAACACATTTGTTTGAAATGTCTCTTGTATGTACAAATCAATAGAAGCGTCCCAGAGAGCAATCTTCACCTGGTATAAGTAGCTATGCACAATAATCCCAGTTTTTAGCAGCCAAGAAATCATTCCATGATTTGGTTTTAATTAAACAAGAAAATGTTGAAATTTTATTTAAAGCATGACTGCTCTCTTTGGAATTCTTTTGTCCAGACAAGCCAGCTTGGAACATCATAATATGCTTTCTCATTACATTTTTAGTACTTCCTGCTTTCAGTGTGGTCAGGACCAAATATTGAGAAAAGTGGAGTTTCTCTTTGTAGACTGACAGTTTGAATTACCATCAAAACTGTAGAAGAGAGGAAGAAAAACATTACTTGGGAATACTTGCTTATCTGACAATCTGACAATCAAGTACAGATGTCTTTTATTTTTCTTATATAAAATGAGCGCGCTTTGCATGAAAACCAGTAAGATAATAAATGCCAATGCCCTTTTTCCAGCCACTATGTACTACTAATAATACTAATATACCACATACTATATACTATAATAATACAAATATACTAAGAATTCCTTATGCTACTAATAGAATGCAATACGTATAAAAACTCTAGAAGCCCACTTGGAACAGTACTTCACTGTAAAGTGGTTTATAAGACATTAGATATATAGTACCATACTATATATATAATGTACATATAGAACACCATCTAGCTCCTAGACAAAGTTCTCCAGTAATTGTCCTCATTGCACTTAAATAGTGGAGCAGCATCATTGTACCCATTTTCCAGATACCAAAAACAGAATACAGAGAGGGAAAAGCGATTTATCAAACTTGTTGAATTGTTAGAATTGAAGTCCCCAAGTTCCTGATGTGTTCCCCAAATAGGGGCACACCCTGGGCGAGGGCTGTCCAGACAAGCCCAAAGTGGATTACAAAGGGAAAGGATTTATTGTAGCATCCTTCTCTGAGGTAGGTAAGACTGTGCTTCTCACAAGAGATGTAGGGGTCAGCCCTAAGGAAGAAGCTTTCATCCTTTCCAAGTGCGGAGCATGGCTCAGTCTCATTTTAAAATGCAGGAGTCAGAGGTGACCATAGCGTCCCTCTCTAATACAGCAGCCAACGCTTAGAGAACTTCCTCTGGAAATAGAAGGTTTGAGTTGAATGTCAACTTCTGCCTGAAGCTGTTGAAATCATCATCCAGGAGAGCATCAGAAATCCTGAGCTACAGGTCGGGCCCTTGCTCTAGAGACTCTCTTGGATCCATTCAGTAATGTTAATGTCAGTACAATGACAAGCCTGAGACAACAGCCTAATGTCTTTCCCATGAGTGCCTTATCCAAGGGGTTAGCAAGTCACGCACTCATCTGAGAGCCTTCGGTGTGACTCGGGGTACCCAGAGGGACATTAGAATCATAGAATCATAGAAAGGTCGGGGTTGGAAGGGACCCCAAGGATCACAGAGTTCCACCCCCCCTGCCACAGGCAGGGACACCAACCTCCAGGCCTGGATCTACACAAGGGTGCCCAGGGCCCCGTCCAACCTGGCCTTGAACACCTCCAGGCACGGGGCATCCACCACCTCTCTGGGCAGCCTGTTCCAGCCCCTCACCACTCTCTCTGTAAAAAACTTCCCCCTCATATCTAATTTAAACCTTCCCTCCTGCAGCTTTAGTCCATTCCCCCTTGTCCTGCCATTTTCTACCCTTTTAAAAAGTTGGTTCCCCTCCTGTTTGTATGCTCCCTTCCGGGACTGGAAGGCTGCAATGAGGCCCCCCCGCAGCCTTCTCTTCTCTAGGCTGAACAAGCCCAGCTCCCTCAGCCTCTCTTCGTAGGGGAGGTGCTCCAGCCCTCGGATCATCTTCGTGGCCTCCTCTGAACCCTTCCCAACAGTTCTGCATCTTTCTTGTACTGCGGCCCCAGACCTGGACACAGGACTCCAGGTGGGGCCTCACGAGGGCAGAGTAGAGAGGGACGATCCCCTCCCTGGCCCTGCTGGCCACCCCTCTGCTGATGGAGAGAAGTGGGGATTAGAAGTGGGGACGTCCAGAGTTCAGCTGCCAATGTCAAGAGGCAGCTGAATGGTCTTTCCAGGATTGAAATTTGGAGCATATACAGCTGAATTCTGCTTGGAAGCCTTATTTCTGGTGCCTAAATTGTGGTTTGAATCTGACCTTTTAACAGATATGACATCATTCATTTCTGTGCTTTCTTCTAACTGTCAAGAGGAGGTAATTGTAATCCATATGCTAAAGTTTACTTCTACAGAATCAAAGTCCAATTATAACTCTGAAATTCACTTCATCCCGTTATCAGAGAATAGAGGGCTTACAGAACCAATGAAAGAGGAACATATTTTCAGCAAATGGCTTTTTCCTTATTGCTCAGAAATGGAAGGTAGCTGCTATACTTAATGATTTGAGGATTTCCTGAAGTTTCTCTAACACTGAGTTTCTTCTAGATTGTGGACATTAAAATAGAGTCTTTTGGAGTAACTGATTCATTATCTATTAATTTTCATGACAGCCTCGTGTGGATAAGACGTTTTAGCTACTCCTGCTGCAAGCGTCTCAGATGACAGTAGAATACCAACAGACAGTTCTTCTTCTCCGTAGGGTTTGATGAAGCCTCATGGTAGTAGCTATTAATACCATGCACTTCTCCAGCGTCTTTTCTTCGGTAACTTCAAAGCACCAGCTGGCTCTGACCAGGCCTGCGAGATCAGTGAGGGATTTATACAGGAGACCCTTCAGAAGACATGAGCATATGCTGGGAAAAGCAATGAACATGAAAGAACAGCGCAACATCACACAACGGCTTACAACACGGTTTAAAAAGCATAGGTTATCCTGTTGAATCCTGTGCAAGTCTACTGGGAGAATGCACTCAACTCAGCCTTTGAGCCTTCCAGTGAAAGACAAGGGATTTGTACTCCACGGGGTAAATTAGTATAATGCCTTTGAATTCCAGTTATTTCAGTGAAACAGCAGCAGCAGTCCAGCAGTGTTCCTCAGATGTAAATGAAGGCAGAATTTTTCTCACAATTGAATTATACAGGTGCAATTGAAAGAAGAGTATGACCTGTAAATGCTTTACTGCTGTTATTGATTCATGACCCAGGAAGATCGTACTTTGGCTGTTAGCTTCCACAGTGAGTTTACAGTGTCAGTGGTTAGAAAAATGATCATTTTGCTTGCCTTTTGACCAGATATGACATAACGTCAATAAGACAAAGTAAGCAGGGCACCCTGCAGTGCTATTCTTTTCTCTGCAGACTCACTTTTTCAGCATGCACATTTTAGAAATGCTTTGTTTTCTGGTTCCTACCAATCAGCCATGACATCTCAAACTACAAGCAGTGACTTGTAAGTGAAACACTGGAAGGGGTTGCCCAGAGAGGTGGTGGAGGCCCCATCCCTGGAAACATTCAAGCCCAGGTTGGATGGGGCTGTGAGTGACCTGATCTGGGTAATGGTGTCCCTGCTCACTGCAGGGGGTTGGACTAGATGGGCTCTAGGTGTCCCTTCCAACCCAAAACACTCTATGTTTCTATGATTCTATGAAGTATTTCCCCAATAAATGGGAAATCAGAATCACAGTCATGAAAATCTGAATAGACTTGATTTGATTTTGTTGTATTGCATTTCACCACTTACCACTTTACAGTTCAAAAAGGAAGTCATATTACTGATACCTGAATAACTGCCCAAACTCTGGGGACATGATTTTGAAACCAAAGAAGCTGGTTTCAACAGCTAACACTTGACTGAAGAACTAGAAAATATTCTAAATTCTTCCAGAAGGCCAGGAAGAACACTCAAAACCTGAAATGAAATGAGACATACTTTTATCTAGGCATAATGTCACAGATTAGCTGCTTTCCATCTGCAGACTCACTCCTTTGAGTGATTTCATCCATTACTTGTGATTTTTCAACAGAGGCCTGGTTTGCAAACCTTTGTGAAAGACATATCAGTATTCCTGAAAATATATGACCATGATAGCCCGGCAAGAGGAGAGATGCACAAGCATATGGGTTAGGCCTGGGATGTCTTATTGATGAAACACAGTGGTTGGAATTCTGATCACCTTTTTCTCCACAGTCATCAGAGGACTTATTGGGACCTATTCTCTATCAGACTTACGAGTAGAGCAACACTGACCTTGGTGGACCTGCACTGAGTCACATAAACAAAATTCTGTCTCATTTTCTGCATTGGATTTTATTACCTGAAGAGAAGGAAAATTCTCTTTCCACTTAGGACCAAATTACACAAGAAGTAATGGTCTTCATTTCATAGCATGGAAAGAGCAGTGTTTTAGCCTATATTGTTATTATCAGCAGCATTAACCACAAAAGAAAAATCAAAAGTACTCATCAGCAAATACCAAAAAAAAGGGGGAAAAAAGGAAAAAAAAGGAATCACTTCACTCTTAATTCAACAGAGAGGGGAAAAAAGTAGTGCAAATTATACGAAAAAAAATCCAACCTGCTGACAGCTGAGTAAGCATTAATGTTTTCTTTTAGTATGGAAACACCAAAGGACTGTGACCAATAATAATGGACAAAATAGTTAAAGCTTTTCATTTGTGGATTTTTTTCATATGGGATTTTCTGAGGAAAATAACCTGAAATTACTGTAAATAATTTAGCATGTGTGCTAAAACAGATTAAAACCTGTAAAGACAAAAAAGTTCAGCTACACTAAAAGGCATTAATGAATAGTATACTTCTGTTGTCCTTAATCCAAATATGGTCACCCAACATTAGGAAAAACACATGTGAAATTACAAAACTCACCATGGGGTAAAATAAACGGCAATAGACAGAGCCTACATAGAGGTGTCACAAAGGCTGGAATTGCTTAGCCAGATAAGAAGAAAAAATTAAGGGGCTTACTGTGAAAATTATGAAGGATATGGTGCACAGGGAATACCATAGTTAAATTAAATTGGAAGTGAGTTTAGAATAAAAAGAATATCCATCTGTATGCAATCTGTATTCAGCAATTTGAGTTTTATTGTTGAAGGAGGTATTTGATTTAAATACTGTGGCAGAAATTCTAAAGGGTTGGATAATTTTATGACCACTAATAACATTTGTCATTATGTATGTTGCCATTATGACAAGGATAATCAACTCTCATGCTATAGAGCATAAAGTTATCACCTGTGGGGATCAGGGAATTTTTTTTTCTAGCTATTAGGTGGCCATTATGATTTTTCTTGTTTGTTTTTGCTAGTCAGTTTAGTGAAGTATCCTCCAACCTACATAGATCAATTCTTGGTGCTTCAAAGAGACCTCATTATGCTGCTCAGGGGTGATGGTCAGTCAGGTGATTCGTATCCTGCGAGAGTGTAAACTCTTCTTCTGGAGATGAGGGAGGTTCTTTTACTGTAAATGAAAGAATGAACATAAGGGTGTCACTAAAATTAATTTAGCAGATTAGTTAATATCCTTGTTGTTTTGGATTCATTTAATAGATTAAATGGATTTCAGGGTCTGAATGGGGCTGGGGGACTATACACAGACAATATTGACCAGTTTGTGTTCCTCCAGAAGAATCACCTTAATTGGGCAGGAAAAATTTGTCTTGAATCAATATCTTACTGGCAATGAGAGTTTGATGGTGGAGAGATAATTTTAACTGACAAAATCTTAAGGCATTATTTTGATAACGTTTGATAGCAGTACCTCAGGAACTGTGAAGAAGTGAAAACATGGAAGCAGAGGAAGAGATGGTGTTAGATACTTCATTACCCCTTTCTGAACCTCTCCTACTTTATAATACATGGAGTTTTATATCAAATCCTTGCTTTATTATTGCTGATTCAGTGTAATATATGGTTAGTAGAATTCTGGCCTCATCATTCCTTGACAATTAAACTAATGCAAAACTTGCAAAATTTTCTAAATTTTCTGAAAGTTTTTCAAACTTGTAGCTGACAGTCAAACTTTTTGAAGTTTGATAATTTGAGATGGAAGGAACTAGTTTCCAAAATTACAGTTTTTGGAAGGTCTTAGGTCTAGAGTTTAGATTAAGGTGAATTTACAAGAGCAAAAGACTGTTTTCCCATCCCTTTTTAAAATGTGTTTATTTAAAATGCTAGAAATGAATTTAAGTTAATTTTTAAAAGAATAATAAATAATAATAAAAGCCTAACTAGAGGCATTCAGGTTTGCCTTCAACAAAAATTAAACTGTTAATTTCTCTGCCCCACTGAATATTCTATAACTGTGGCAACAAAACCTCACTGCACAGGTCTTGTTTCTGACATTCCTTTATGCATTTGTGGAAGGATTAAATTCAACCTCAGGTTCATATGATAAGAGAGCAGAACCTGGAACATATATATCTCATCCCTCCTGACATCACAGCCGGACTCAGTAGCCTGGAGGTCTAGACTTGGTGGGACACATTTTGTATGTGATTATTTCTTCTTGTGTTTAATATTCAAATAACTGTTTGTGTATTTAATGTGGCTTCTAGATTACAGAGGTGCGCTGCATTTTGCAGGGAGGATTTGGTTTATTTGCGTACCTGTAGCCCATCCAGCTCAGCCTTCAGCTGTCATACGGGTATCCCTGTAGGTCCTCTGTCACTCTGGCAGCCCCATGTGGGTGTCCTGGATAGCCTGTGGATTCCCAAATCACACCAGAGACACAATACAAAGTGTTTCAGGGAGAGAGAGTAAGAACTAGTTTGCACCCCAGGCTTCAGCAAGGGTAACGACTCAATGTCGAGTACAACTATTTATCAGCTAAAATGGTTTTTAGTTGTAGGACAACTACGACATCCACAAAGTTCATAGTGCCAAGTGGAAAAATGTATCTACTCCTTACAAACAAGCCCTGCAAGAGGCACTACTTGCTAGCTCTTAGATCTGGGCAGAAGAAGGACATAAGAGCCTTGAATAAAGATTTACTTATGGAAAATAATAAAAGCTAACACAAAGCCAAGGTTAACTGAAACATATAATTAAACTTCACATTTACTTTAATAAAATACAATATTGACTTTGCTCTTTAAAGTAGATTAGGTTGTTGACATTACAGCAGTACAATAAACAAACCACTAAGCTTTTACTAGCAGAACAGAAAATTAAAGCTGGTTATGACAAGCCAAATAAAATGAGTTTATTCAGGACTGTATAAATCATCAATAAGAATTCCTAATCACTCGCCTCCAAAAAGCTAGATTATTTGATCTGCAACAAAACTAGGGCTGTGTCAGCAAGTTGGATGCAAATCAAACAACATTCAGACATCTCAAAAATTCTGGAAGTATGTGTCTGGAATACAGATGAAGGCCAGAAATTCAGTGAGGCTTTCTTAGGGTAGTGGAAAAATAAATTAAAGCTGTTTTTTACACTGAGATGTGGTTATTGAAACAGGAGTCTCTCATCAGCATGGTGTATCACAGACAGAACATCATCCCTGGTTTTCTAGTCTTATTTTCTATGTATATTTTTACAAAGACTTTTCTTTGATGCCTACATTTTATACACACTAAAAGCTATACAAAGCTAAACTGTTTTGATGCTTTATCATATTGTATTACCTTTTAATACAAAACCACATGGTTCCTGAAAAGGTCTACTATAATTTAAGGCTTGCCAGGCACAATAGCACTCTTTGATGCATGTATTTTATATACAAAGTCTTATTGTAATGCCTGTGATCAATAAAGATGTTCACTCAGGCATGGAGTAAATTTGTGAACTATTAATATTTTATTATCTGTTTCCTTAAATCATAGTCTGCTCCTGCCTCAATAAAATGCTTTTCCCAGATTTTTTCATACCATATAAATAAGGATTAAGAATAAGATAAAAATAACAGTAAAATATATAATAAGAAGTTTCCAAGATAACTCCAAAAATTATAATGCAGAATTCAGAGGTAGCATGAGCTTCTTCACATTTACCTGAGCATGGATCTGGCAAATGTTGTTCATAATTCATGATAAAGGCTGACAACTTCATCTGTTTGCCAAAGAGTCATCCCTATTTTTTACTACACAATAATTTATTTTGAAAGTACCGAGCTTAAACACTTGCTTAAAGCTCTCTCTATTTCAGACTGCATCTCGGCATTTGCTGATGGCTTACCAATTGAAAAAAAAAGATGCTCTAGAAGAAGCGAAAATCTAGCAAATATCATGCTGCCATAGTCTTCCTCTTATTATCACCCCTGTGATCCTGAATATGATATGAATGAAGGACACATGGAAGGGATCAAAGTTTCACAGACTTCTATTGCTTATTGACCCCTATTTGTGGCAGAGCTGCGAATAAAGCAAAAGTTTGCCCAGATGATCTCTTGACTATAATATACAGAGGGTGTTGACCAAATCTTTGATGAAGAACAAAAATAAGGCATGGAGGCAACCTGAAAGATTAAACATTGCTAAAAGAAGATTGAGTCAGATTAGCCTGCTAGATTATTTTGCTTTTCTAAACAAAAAAGAGTGCCTCTGAAGATCTGGACTTTGGTGAATGCTTTGATTCAGTACAGCAAGAAAAAATATTTTAGCTGGAGAAGAAATTGTAAAGAGGTTAGGGTACAGGTGAGGGTGCAGATAAAAATTAGTTGTGTAAATGGCAATTAGCTGTCCATGAAAAGGTAACTGTTCATCTGAAGGAAGGTTACCAGTAGAGTTCATTACAGTTTAGACTTGAGCTCTCCTTAAAATGATCATTATTGAGCATAATACAAAAGTGTGAACGTGATAATAGCTCAGAGTTGGAAGACATCTTTTGTTCAGAAAAAAAGCATAATACATCACAGAAAGCAAACCTGGATGTTATAAAGAATTGGACTAATCAGAACTTTTGCTGTGAGATGAGGGATCATCACAAAAGGCAAAGGACACAGCAGGGACTGTAAATTGCTGGTGTGATGTTGCCATGCAAACAGACGGAGGGCATCCAAGGGTGCACCACCTGAAAATTGCCCGTAGAGAAAATATGTCTATACCATTGTAAAAGTGCTTACTGAGAACTAATCTAGCATCCAAGAAAATGCACTTAACTTTTGACCATGTAGGATCAGGGCTAATACATTCATTGAAAGTAGGGGACCCTCTTCTTGTGACAGATTAGAGGACCTCATTTTGTTCACCTTAGCAGACAAAAAGAGGGCCAGGGATGTAAAGACCAGTGAAGGGAGAGAATCATCAGTTCAACAGGAAGCAGGAATAAACAAGCCATGGATACACTTATACCTGAAAACAGAAGGACGTTAAGAATCATGTTCTGGAAGAGCCTTTCAGCAGAGCAATAAGGACATGGGACTTCACTAAGGCAAATGGGGCTCCTGCCCAGAGATCATGTTCTGTTTCTGCTCACCACATCGTGGAGGTGGTGCTGATGATTCAGAAGAGTCCTTTGTATGTTCTTAACTGTAGAAAAACATTAAGGAAAGAGTTGTGAGGCTATAATGGCAACCATCAAGTTATTCCAGCGGTAAATGGGAAGAAGAACATATTCCCATTCCCAGTAAAACACAAAAAGAGACTTCTGGATTTCCTCAGTTTACTTTTGGGATTAAGGTCAGGGGAGTTAACACACACAGTGGAAGGTGGAATCCAAATTTGCTTATTATATTCCTATATTTCATCCTCTGTTCTGAGTACAATTCCTATATTAAATACAGGCTTCTCTGGGTCCAACCAATGCTTCTGTGGCTCTTAAGATCTGTAAAATCTCTCTCTGAAGAGATACCCATTCTGACTAACTCACTATGCAACCTTATCTTTTATCACCTGGCTTGAAAGGGCTCAGGTTAGAGTTTGAGTACTGATTCAAAAGACAGAAAAATCAGTAGAAATCATCTGATTAAAACTGAAAAGAGAATAAAACAAGTTAGCTCAATGACTTTGCTGAAGTTAATTACCCAAAGAAATAAACTGAGAGAAGATGCATTGCTTAGTTCTTGTATTAAACAGTAGTCCTGGCACTTGGAAAATATTTTTAGTGGTTTAGCAAATCCTACATACAGAGGGTTAAGGAATATATCTAAAGGGAAAAAAAAAAAAAAAAAAAAAAAGCCCAGTATGTCCCACTGTGAGTGAAATATGATTCCATCATTCAGTACCGCTGTTTTCTTAAAATATTGTTGGGTCTGATGTGGAGACTGGCATCAAAATGCAAGTCAAAATATGTAGGGGTTTCAAATATGTGTTAGATATTGTTTTGGGCTGATTTCTTTTGACATCCAGCTGTGTTTGTGTTTGGGAGCAATGTTTGAATTCAAGGGTCATCTCTGCAGGCAATTGTGCTGGGAAAAATTAACTGGCACAGTAAATGGAGAGGGTTTGAGTGAAATACCATTCACAGCTGAATGGGAATATTTCAGACTGGTTACAACAGTGGAGAAGAATGTCATAATCTGAAAATATTTTTTTAAGAGAACATATGACAAAGGGACTGTTTTCCTTAGGATATTAATGAGTAATAAATTTATATGCTTCCCCCTCCCATTTCAACAAAACCCAGATACACCAGGGTGCTGGCCAGGGAGAATGATTCTAAAAATATTAATTTCTTCACCTTAAGCCCCCCAGGGCCTCAAAGACACATCAGCTTAACTTTTCTCACTGCTTATAGAATGTATTGAATGCTAGGAATTTAGACAGTTACTTGGACCAGAAAAGACTAGATTTTGTCTAGAGTTCAGATATGAATAAGAAAAGCTTTAGGGGCCAAACTCTAACAGAATTCAATTCAAACTACTAAAACATGTATTGAAAATGTGTGCATAAGCCCATATTGGCCTCTGGTCTCCATATAAACAAATGTTCAGACTGTAACGTCTTAACAAACCCAAATTCAGCCAAAAAAAAATACCAGTGGGAACTTCTGCCATATCTTGTCTGTGAGTTCTGAAACCCAGGCCTTCTGGCTGCTCTTCCCTGCTTACGTCCTGTTTCCCTAGAGCAAAGGCAGAGCATAACAGCTGAGCACTGACTCTATTCAACCTGTGCCCATCAGGACTGCTGAGCCAGCGCCACGTTTGGTGGTAATTCACTACAGCTGTAGGTCAGCAGCAAACAGCCACACCAGAGGCGAGAGGAAAACAGATGAATTGCTTCTGTGATCAGCTGCCTTCTGGAACGAGTCTTCATGCTACGCAGCCTCCTGTGCTGCGAGTGCCTACAGGCATAGTCTAACCCCTAAACAGATGGCTGAATTTGCAAGCTGCTGCGGATTGTCTGTTTGCAGGTGTATGTGTGAAGAAGGAGGTTACTGTGCGTTTGATTTCTGTGTATTGCAATGAATATGAAAGTGTGTTTCTTATTTTGTGCTTACACAAGGAAGTCACACTTTGAACTTTCCTTGTTGGGAGCAAGGTAATGACAAGTCAGAGATTATTTGTCTTCACACTCCTGGTGTGGAAATGACTACAGTAGGTCACACCCAAAGATGTTTTACTTCCAATGCCTGCTTCCTGCCAGCATTGAAGGACCATAATTGAAGTTTTTTAAAAATGTACAAAATCATGCTGAAAGGAGGTGAGGAAGAATACGGTACATCTAACAGTCTCATTGATGAAGACTGACTGAGGACCCAAATTCTGTGCTTCTGGTTCTCTTTATTGTTGGATATTAGTAACTACAATTAGAATTATTCATATACATGCATATAAATTTCCATTCCCTCTTTGCTTTCTGTGCAAGCATTAGTTCCGTGTGAGTGCAATGCATTTGAGAGTCACCCTGGCACCCTTTTAACCTCATAGTGCGTAATAGGCTCGTTAGGGTGCAATGCTTCTGCCTCACTTTAAGCACATAGAGAAGAGTATGGCAAATTATTCTACAGATTTGCTTTTTTCCCAATTTTTTAAAATAGATATGTGCAGATGTAGACCCTTACTCCATGAACACCTACGTTTGCTCGGATGAACCCCATCTCTTTTGACAATGAACTTTGTCTACCATAACAAACGTTTAGATAAATGCCAGTACATAAGAAACGGGTGAATGGTGGCTCTGATCTGTCTGCCCAGCCACTTAAAGTTGTTCACTGAAACACAGCAATTCTACTTGTGAACTAATCTAGTTGAGAAGTAGGCTAGCTCTCTGGTTCTAGTAGTAGCCAGGTCCAGCTGCTTCTGGGAAACAAGAAAAAAAAAAAATCATAGAACAACACAACGCTACAGGCTTGGGGAGCAGCAGCTGGAAAGCTGCCAGGCAGAAAAGGGGTGTTGGTTGACAGACGGCTGAAGATGAGCCAGCAGTGTGCCCAGGTGGCCAAGAAGGCCAATGGCATCCTGGCCTGCATCAGGAATAGTATAACCATCAGGGCTAGAGAAGTGATTGTCCCCCTGTACTTGGCACTGGTGAGGCTGCAGCTCGAGTGCTGGGTTCAGTTTTGGGCACCGCAGTGTAGGAAAGACATTGAGATGCTGGAGAGGGTCCAGAGAAGGGCAACAAAGCTGGTGAAGGGTCTGGAGAACAAGTCTTATGAGGAGCAGCTTGAGGGACTTAGGGTTGTTCAGTCTGGAGAAGAGGAGGCTGAGGGGAGACCTTCTCGCTCTCTACAGCTACCTGAAAGGAGGTTGTAGAGAGGTGGGTGTGGGTCTCTTCTCCTAAGTAACAGGCGAGAGGACAAGAGGAAATGGCCTCCAGTTACACCGGAGGAGGTTTAGACTGGTTATTAGGAAACATTTCTTTACGGGTTGTCAGTCACTGGAACAGGCTGCCCAGGGAGGTGGTGGAGTCACCATCCCTGGAGGTATTTAACAGATGGGTAGATGAGGTACTTAGGGACATGGTTTAGTAGTGGTTAGGCACGGTTAGACTTGATGATCTTAAAGGTTCTTTTCAACCAAATGATTCTGATTCTATGATTCGATGACAGAATCATCGAATCATAGAATAATTTGGGTTGGAAGGGAC
>KL269575.1:20241-59534 GCA_000699545.1 Podiceps cristatus | reverse complement strand
CGCAGAAGCGCTTGGAGGTCGGGAGCTGTGAGCGAGCCCGTCCCGGGCTGCTCAGCCTGAGGGGCGACCTACTTGCACAGCGGTGATAGGAGCCTCTGCAGGGCTCTGCATGTTCCACGCTCGACATAAATCCTTACCAACGTTTAAATTTTCGTGTGTGTTTTTTTTTTTTTTTTTTTTCCCGTTTCACTTTTTAAACTGCATGAGAAGGGAGGGGGAAGAAAGATGCGCAGTAACAAAATTTTGGGGAGCCTTTTCCTTGTCGTTTTACGATCCCCATTACAGAATTCCTTAAGTATCTGTTACACGCAGCATTCTTAAATTTGTAACTTTAGGTGCAGAGGTTTTCTTTTCAACACCTGTTCAAAAGGGACTGGTGATAACACCTTATTCCTTGTCTTAAACTGTCGTTCTGAGCATATGTTTGCACTGGTAACTGGCTTAACAGTGTTTGAGGGGTGACTAGGTAGGTGAATATTCAAATCGTGTCCCTTTAACATGGGAAAGTGAAATCCCAAGCCAAATGTGCCCGTGAAATGTGGCTTGCATCGTTAGTGGTTGACAGCCCTGACTTGCTGGGGGGAGCAGCAGAGTGTGCCTCTGGAAAACCATCGCCTGTCCAAAAGCTGCTGCATCGTTAAAACGCTTACGGGTCCTAATGAATTTGAGCTGAAATAGTGTTTTTTAGGTGCTTGAAAAGATTTGGCTAGATAACTTGCCAACTCCTCGGTTCATCATACCATGTATTCAGAAGGTGGTAACTGTAGCTATAGCCAGTGCTCTTTTTATTTTTTTTTTTTCCTTCTTCTCCTTTCCCTGCCTGTTGGAGCTTTTCAAGGATTTGTTCCAAAGGCCACAAATCGTGAATTCCAACAGAAGTAAACTTGTGTATCTTTAAACTATTGGCTCTTTTGGCAGGAATAGCTTCCAATGTACTAGGACTTTAATACTTATGGCATAATGAATGGAAACTCTCTCAGTGTCAGTGGAAAAAGTGGTCACTGAATTCAGTGAGGAAGAAAAGTCGTACATTTCAGTGTGAAAATTTCGGTCTGGAACAGCATGGTTGGATCATTGGTTGGGTTGTTCGGCATATTGCTGCTCTTTCTGTTAATATGGTAACGCACCCAGGTTGGCTTATCTGAAGAAAAAGGGGACCCTGTGCTGCATACAGGCACTTGTCGGTTTTCCCAGTCAGTGTTGCTATCTCAGTGCTGAATTGCAACATTGCTACTTCAGTTCATTCAAAGAGAAATGCTACTTATGATGTAGATAACTAAGATGAATACAAGTCAAAACTAATTTGAAAGGGAATTGTGGCTGCAGTCTGTGTATGCACACATACAGTGACTCACTATTGCATATTAAGCAGATGTGTTTGGGAACTTAAAGCAGAAAGCGGACTAGTGTCACATTAGCATTGGGTAAACTGTGTATTGGTTTCTTACAAAGTTGCATTGCATGCAGTTAAGGATATAAGCAAAAGATCCCCATTCGTGTAATATACAATCAGCTAATGATCCCTGAGTGGTCCCACCAATTAAAATGCTCTGCAGTATAACGTTTGAATCTCATTCAGAAAGTGACTCTTTCCTGGGCCACAATATAGAGAACTTCTGTCAGCTGTTAAAATTAAGAACCTCTAAACCATGTTGTGGAAGCTTAACAGGAAGCTGAGAAGCATGTAAATGTTGTGCAGCTCACAGTCATGAAGGTCTAATAATTGCCTTTTTTTATATACTTTTTGAGTTTATTCGGAGAAGATTAATAAACTGGAAACAGTCATAAGATGAAGATATTAAGAAGAAGAAATGTGGGTTGGATCTACTGAAGTACCTCAGAACAGATGCTTTGGAAGAATTAGCTCTGCCAACATTTAAGATTTTAGGGCTGGGAAGTCAATATTAACTGACAAGTTCAAAATGGACTTGGCAAAGCAATCAATAACATGCCATAGTAAGCAAGTCTCCCTTGACATAAGGATGGACAAGATAACCTAAAGTATCTTCTAACTCAAATTTCTTCCATTAAGGTAGACTAAATATTAATGGCACCGAGCATTCTTTACTGCTGAAATGTGACCTCAGTGATGTCTTTCAGTGTTTGAACTGTTTATTTTAATATATGTTCTCTTCAGTTTTTAAAGGGAAAATAACACTAGTGCAACAAGGATGCATATTTTGCTGAGTTGAAGTCAGCTTTCAGCTAGCAAAATTTAATCTAATGCAGAATAATGAACAGCCATGATTAGCCTAGGGTATTTGAATGTAAATATATTTTGAGAAGTAAAGAAGACTACTTGAATCTATAGCAGATTTTGTTATAGAAATGCATGCTTACTTTCCTCCGAAAGGATAAGAAAATTGCATCAATATTTTAAAATTTGTAGTCTTCAGTATTCTCAACTTAAAATGAGTAACAATAATAATAAAACTTGTTAAAAGCTGCTGTTGGGGAGATAATGATCTTTCTCTGTAGAGTATTTTAATTAAAAATTAGATAAAATCTAGGGGTTGCAGTATTGTGTCTAAAAAGCTAAGATTAGCTCTGCCTACTGGCTTGCTATAGTGTGTGCAACAGTCTTAAGTAGGCTTGGGTTTTTTTATTCAAACCTGTTGAATTTTCTCTGGAAGTCCTAATTTTTATTTCTCCTTCCAGAGTTAACAGATAAAAAACCAAGGAGGGCAGCGGACATGAGGTGATACTGTTGCCTGTTTGAAAAAGAATGATGATTTATGTAGAGGATGAGTATTTCTCACAAGCATTAAGAATCACTAATCTAACTCAAAAAGGCTTGTCTGTGGATTTGGATTTCTTCACTTTTAAATACCTGTTAATTAATGTTAGTTTTCCCCTATCTTTGGCTTCAAATAGCGGAAAAGACAGTCTTCACTAATTGCAGAGCTCAGTGATAAAAAATAAGGAACGGAGGATTTTTTTTGTTCGTGAAGTCCCCCCAAACGTTTGTATCCACATGTGAAAACTAAAAATTCAGTCAGCATCTCTGAAACAGTGCAGTTGCATACAGAAGATGGAAGCAATGATAATAAGAAGTATAGAAGGAGGATTTCTGGGTGGTACCATGTACAATGAAATCAACAGGCAAAAAAATAGACTAACCCATCTCACAATAGTTGTACCTTTTCACACCGAATGTAATTTTAACAGAAGTACATGGTATTGTCCAGTTTGTCTTTTATTTCTAAATCATCAGATTTTCTAATACTGTTTGTAAAAACGAGTTACCAGTTTTCATGACAAGTTTCACTTGATATGAACAGTAAGTTTGAGGGATCTGCCTGTTCAGGCTATTCATATTTCAGTAAACATTATGAAAGTGATTTCTGCTGCCACTTACAAATCTTATTCTAACTGACAGATGACAGCAGGAGGTGTTATTAGTTTAATTTTGGTGAATTGCAAAGTAGGCATGAGGCTTTCTTTCTCAGTTGGTATTTCAAAGGTCTGGTGGGAGAAGAAATGTAAAGAAAATGTAGGAGGCGTTTAAAAAAAAAAAAAAAAAAAAAGCCAGAAACGGCTCTGAAAGAATTTGGATTTCTTTTTTGTCCGGTAAGATGCAACAGCATGTTACAAGATAGACAACATCTGCCCTGCCTTTGGAGGGCAATGGACTGAAGAAGAGGGTATATCCTCTCCTTGCGTTTGTTGGCAGCTCTACCGGGCGGTCAAGGAGCATGTTGGATGCATTCTGAAGATTGACAGAGTTGGTAAGCTTTGGTGCTGGCCTCTAAGTATGGCTGCTTTTGCCACAAAACATGACGGATGTCCCACACGAGGGGTAGTGTTGGCTTATTGCTGGCTGTTTTCTGATACCGCTTTGGAGAAGGAGCGAGCTAGGTAAGTTCCTGCATGGCCTCCCACTTATGCAGACTGCTGAAGTTCACTATGTCTCAGTTTTTTTAATACTGCTTGCAAGTTGGATGCTGCCTTAATCCCCAGTGAGCACAGGAAACACCATGTTCTTAAAACACACTTCTGCGGAGCCTATCACTTGTAATCTGCTACCCTTACTTGTGCCCTTATATTCACAGAAAGATAAGGTGGCAGCAGGGAATCCAACACTATTGGGTTCTGACCACTTGGTGTACAGTGTCTGCTCTAAGAAGAGGAGGCCCAGGATGTACCGTGATAGTGACAAACCCCATCTCAAGGCAGAAAAGATGATTCAGCTGCTCTAGCTTTAAGCAACTCCTGGGACTCAACCCAAGGTTCACAGTGGTGTGCTCTTTTACTGCTTGTCTTATGTCTTCATTAAAATCCAAACTTTCGTATTCATTTTAAGATTTTGAATCCAAGATGATCTTAATCACCTTTAAAATACATGCACTGGTGGCAGGAAAATCTGGTGCTCTTTTCGCTGGAGTGTTACAGATGTGCCCTTACACAGGCATCACATAACCTTTTTTTGCACGTGTTATTCAACAAGTGATGGGTGGCTTGTCCACGTGGCTCTTTCAGGATTCTTTTTGTGTCTATGCAAATACAAGGATGTGTTGTTTGCGGTGTGTAGCTTGGCTTCTTGAACTACTGCATTTCTAATGAAATCAAGACTTGAGTTTTAACTTGAGTCTTACTACCTTCCCCCCGCCTCCCAAATCTCTTACCATGTATGTGTGTATACATATATATATAAAAATAATAAATTTCACCTGTGAATCAGATCAGAATATCTGTCTGTATTTAAAACAAATCAAAACCACCTGATAGTTATGTATGAAGGAGGAAGAGACATTAGCAATGTTTGATGGTTTTTTTTCCACCATAAAAAGAGCGAGCCATAGTGCTATGCTCTTCACTGAAATAAGGAGCTTAGCCACTAGCAGTAAAGAAGTCTTGTAGCTACTGCAAACATTTTTTAGGAATGCTTGTAGAATATTATAAATAGTTAAGAGGATGGCCACCGTGACTCTCCAAAAGCTTGAAAATTTTTAGTTTTGTATGGTAGGTGTTTCAAGAGATTGGAGTCTTTTAAGTCCTGATCAAAAGACATGCTAGTCACTTCTGTTAATACAAGATGTTTGGTTGCTTTTTTAATATTCCAGTTGTGGCACACTTCTTTCTGTCATGGCCTTCTGAGGCTGCTGTGTTGATCAGTATAATCCAAGAGACTGCGAGGACAGTGAGACAGCCTCATTTGTACTTGCCTATTTGGCTTGTCACTGTGACTGGAAAGTTTCATGGGGTGGCTGAGGAGGCCTGATAGCTGCTTTTGTTTCCACCCTCTCCCAGGCTGCTCAATACTCCCTCCTACTTCATGCCATCCCTGCTCCTTTGACTCAGTACTTCAATAGATCATTTGTGTTACACAATCCTCATGCACAGACCCCGCTCTCCAAGGCAAGAGGGAAGCAGCATGAGTCTTCAGATCGGTGGTGTGGGAACGTTCCTCCTTGTGCGGTTGTCACGTGAAACCGTTCCCTAGAGAGTATTAACCTTTTCTTGTAGAAGAACTTGAAGTTCTGACAGGAGATCGGAAAGTAGTTTGAGTGCCGGCCTTCAAACTAATGGCTTTCCAGAAAAGGTTATTTGGATCTATCCATAAAGATCTTTGCACTAAGTGAAATATTAAAGAATATTACAGCACATTAGCTGTATGTCTAGGTGGCTTCTGATACTGCAGTGGAGGAAATGAAAAACTGCTTGTCAGATTGTGTGTCCGGACTTGCTTTCTGAGGTTTTTACTTAGATAAGACTGAGAAGACAAGAAGAAAGTAGAAAAAATGACAGGTATGGTTAGACCCTAAATTATCTGACAAAGGGTGGCATTTTTGAACCTCTCCTGGCTATTTAGATATAGTAGAGACTAAAGCAGGATCTTAATATGCGTACCAAGTAGGAGTTTTTTCACTTCCATCCTGGTGCTACTGCTTTCACTGTTGATACTACACTTTAAATTGCTTCACATCGCATGGGTCTGCAAATTTTTCTTCACTCAGGAGTGAAGCTGGTGCAAAACTTCATGAAGCCTATGGAATACAGTACAAATCAATACTTAAATTAGAGCCATGTCTAGCAGCCTCACTCAGGTGAGGTTGTGTGAAACACAAAATGATTTAAACTGGTTGGCAGGATGTGTGCCAGATGGCTTTCAAATATACATAGTTGAGAAGCTGGTGACTGACAGCTGGCGAGGGTAGGGAAGGTGCTCCACCACTGTTAGCACAACTGCTTTGCTTCTGCTTTATTAACAGCTCAAATCGTTTCAGCTAGTGTTCACCTACTTCAGCTCTGAAATCCTGTGACTGATTTTCACATTGTACAATGAGATTGCTTTGCATAGTGAAATGTCTTAACATCTTCACAAAGTCTGATTTCAGATGTGTGTTCTGGTAATAGGTGGATCTGTCTGTTATGACTGCAGATCTAGGGGTTTGTTTCTAAACTGGAGCTGTATTTCTAAAGGAAGTTAAAAGGGATTTGGTAATAAAGCACTAGATTTGAGAAAAGCATGGTCTCTTGCCTTTTGGAGATTTTTTTTTTTTATTGGTTTCTGTTAGTGGAAGGCACTCTTAGTAGAGTTACCATTCAGATAGAGACAACCACTCATGGTGCATACCAGGTTACAGGAACCTTTTGAAAGAGCTTTAGTACAAACACGCACTTTCAAAAATGAAATAGCAGCATATAAAGCAGTGGTACACATTAAGGATATCGTGCTTATGAGTGAACAATTCATGCGTGGCTGGCTTTTTTCCTTGCTCATCCCGGCATTACTGGGCACTGGACAGCAGCATCTCAAACCACCTTACCAAAGCTGTTCAGGAACAGTTGTCTTGGTTATGCAAAGTCTGACACCCTAAAGCTGTGGTGTGAACTTAAGCTACCTCAAAGCACAGGAAATCAGTTTACCAGATGGAAAAATGCAAGGGGTGGATGCTGGAGGGGGAGTACTTTGTATTTTCTGGGAAGTTACTGTAGTAACATTTTTGGTAAGTGGTCTAGTCACTCCAAAACTGAAACACTGAATTTGCATAGGCTCGAAGCTTGGTGTTCTCATTCTGTTGTCAAATCTAAAGCTAGAGAAGTGAATATGGAGAATAAAGCTATATATATAGCCATGGGCAAAATGCTTTGAACAGAACAAAGTAAATACATGCTACTTTGAGGCTGTGATCATAAACCAGACCTGTTTCAAGCTCCTGATGGGAGTTGCCAAAATACCCTCCTGAGCATTACTGAGCTGTCAGAGTAAAAACACTATTTATGGGCTTTCCTCTTCGCTGTGACAGTTGGGAGTAGCTGGAAATGGCGATGTGTGCCCGGCACTGGATGTGGTGGTAGGGATGCCGGGTGGTCTAGAGCCCTGGGGTGAGGGTGAACCGGGAAGCCGGGGTTGCCTCGGCTGCCTGGCACCTTTCCCCCTGCGGTGAGGCTGGAGAAGGAGGTCTGTAGGGAAGGTCTCAGCCACCCTGATGGACGGGGGAACCTGTGTTGGCAACAGGGCTCTCCTGTGCTGGCCAGGACTGACCCGTGCTGGGCTGCATTAGCCAGAGCGTGGCCAACTGTTATTGCCCTCCATTGTGTTCATGAGGCTGTATCCAAAATGGTGTCCTGTTTTGCACCTCTCCTAAGGGGGAGAGAGACTGGCAGAGGGTCACTAAGCTGGTTAGGGGCCATCCTGTGGTGTGTGGGGAGAGGTTGAGCGAGGTGGCTTTGCTTGGCCTAGAAGGGAGCAGGCTAAGGAGGGACCCTGGTGACGGTCTTCAGTGGGACATCACAGAGAAGGTGCAGCCAGGCCCTCCTTCTTTTTTCCCAGGATGAACATGGGGGTGAGGAGAAGAGCTTCCCTGATTGACTTGAGCTGGTGAGACCTATGCTACACTGGAAGGGGCAAGTCCCCTTCACCCATGTGACCTTCAGGAGGGACCACTGGCATTGCTGCCATCTTCCTTATCACCGATGCTCATCTAGGGCTGTCCCCTGACCTTGAGGTCAGGTGAGTGTCAGTGCTGGTGCAGGACTGCACCTTCTGCCAGTAGTGTAGGCTTGGGTATTCCTAAACTAACTGTGAAACCACATCCCTTCCCCTTGCGTGTGCCTGCTCAGACGTGGTAGTGCAGCTGTTTGATATGCGAGTTCAGCCCAGTCAAGCTGTCCTGGCTGCTTACATCAGTATCCTGAAAACATGAAACTAGTCGGTCTGGGCCTCTTCTGTCATTGAAGAGACACAAGCACAACTAAGATGAGATTTATGTGACTGTTTTAGATTGGGCCCTAGGCTGAGAAGTTTAATTAATCTTTTGGCAGAAAAGTTAGAATTTATCCATTGCCTGTTAAAAAAAAAAAAGGCTGAAGTGCCTACCTTGGATATAGGTGATGCCATTGGGTCAGGTGAATCTTGTACGTGGTGGGAGGAGTGTAAACTTCTAACCTGTGGAATGCAAACAGGCTTCAGAACTTCAGATTGGACCTCCAGGTGGTGACAGGGGAAGGGGATAGCAAAGAGCACAACTTAAGCATTGCCTTCTAAAAAAGCTCTTGCATCTGCTGTGTGCTGTCTGTTACTTATTATTGAAGTACTAAATCTTGGAGGGTGATTAATACTGGAATCAGTAATTGTTCAGCTGTGTACTAAATGTAAAGTCTTCAGCTTTTCAGGTTAAAAACTGTGGTAACAACAAACCTCCACAGATCCTTAAAGGCAGCTGTAGTAATGTTAAAGTGCAAAACTCTGTGGAATTTGTTGTAGAAACTTATCCAAGAGGAAAAGTGCTCCAAACATACTTGTGTTTCAAGGGGCTTTTCAGTGCTTCCCCTACCCTACCTATTCCATATAAATGGATCAGGTTTTAACTTGCTGATTAGAAGCCTAATGTCAGTCTCTCAAATGTAAAGGGTATTATAAACATAATTGTTATTGAGCTTAATGATATCATACTCAACCAATAAATTGCTATTTGGATTTCTGGCGTTCACCTTGCTTGTGACTATGAAGTTGTAAACAGGTGGTATAAATTCAGTCACATCTTTTGAAAAGTGCATCTTTACTGCAAGTATGGTTTCACATTTGCTTGACTCAAGCAGGTTCACTGTAGTTTTGTGCCCTGTTTTGAGTTGGCACTGGTGTTGGATTATCTATGTGGTGAGTGGTTAGATAACCAGTCTGCACGAAAAACAGTATTTTTCCTATCTGGATCAGCTTCTCCTGCATTTGCAGAAACTTCACTGGTGCCACATGAGACAGCAATAACTTGGGGAAGGGCAGGATGATCGGAGTGGTTGGGATGCATCCCGATACTTGGGCATCATCATGTTTGTGATGGAAGAGGCAGGGCTCTTTCTGCCCTATGTAAAGCATACGTGGTTGCCATACGTAAAGCATACTGAGCAGCCTGGGCGAGGTCCTGGAAACCAACCAGGCACAGCACGCAAATAGGGAACGCTGCTGGACCCCTGAATTTCAACAGCAAAACTGTGAGATGGTCTTGTCCATGTTAGAGGAGAAACTTTAGTCAGCTATACAATATTCAACCTTACGCTCTGTAAGATGGGAACAAGTTTTACCCAGTTTGACTTATTCATTTAGTGAATCTGCTATGCAAAAATGAAGCTGAGAAGGGAACACCACTTTCCTGTAGGAAGTGGGGAGCAGAAGCAGCCATTTAACTTGCTGAAGGGTGGTTCTTCTATTTCCAAAACTTGAAACAAGTGGAAGACTAAATTCCATAGCTACAGGCACATTCTTCGTATTGGGTAGGTAGCAATCAAAATGTAATGATTCAAGTTATCAAAGCTTTTTAAAGTTCATGTGAAGTTTGAGATGATGGAAATTTATCTTTGGGAGGAGGAAAGTCTTGCTGCTCTTCTAGAGGAAATTTTGAGACTAAGGAGCTCATTGCATTTGTGTGAGCTTTTCATATACAAACTTTTAAATAGTGAAACTTAGAAGTAGCTACCCAATAAAATTATTTTATAAGTGCTTAAGATCGGCAAGAATCTTACCAACAAGTTGGGAAATACTGACTTTATTTAAAAAAAAAAAAAAAAAAGAAAAGTCAAAATTTTGCAGCCTAAATGATCAAGGAGTGTCTATCTGTGGAATTTTTTCCCAGAAGGTATGTTGTCTTGTGTTGGCCTAGAGCTTAGTGTTCACCTCCATGACATGGCAAGAAGCTATCAATCTGTCTGCTTAAAGCCCGTTCCTCTTTCAAACTGTTTCCACAGCCGCTGCTGTGTAAACACCATTCAGTCGTAATTGCCAACTCCAAAGCAGGCTGATCAATGGAAATGCTAAATAAAGCTCCCGAGTTCTTGCCTTGGAGGATGTGTAAAACCAGTTTTGCCAATAGATGTGTGCCTCTGCAAACACCAGCAGAAAGGTTAGCAATTTATGTTCTCGTCCAACATGGTGCCGTACCTTCCTGGCTCCTTTGCTAGTGGGTCATCTTGAACTCCCGAGTTTCTCAACTTCTCTTTCAGGTGAAGCTGCTTTTTAAGAAATGAACAACCAAAGTGTTTAGCTTTTCTGAACTTAAGAAACAGCAGAATCCATAGGAATAAAAACTATTTACTAGCTTTAACTATAGAATTATTTTTTTTTACATGTGAAGCATCAGGCTTATGGTACTTGTTAGTGCCGTTAGAGTTGATCCTGCCATTTTTGTCAGATATGAGACTTTGAGATGTGACTGCTGGTTGGGGATCAGAAACAAAACACCAACTCCACTGGCCATTGACATACATGTCTATGAAAGCCTGAGGAAGTTCTTGGCATGCTTTAAACTAACCGCATTAGGTTTGCAGGCACAGCTCTTAGTGCTTTTTTACAAGGTATCTTTTCCATAGCTGATAAGTAAAATGATGTCTGTACTCCCTCTGCTGGCTCTGCAAAAATAGCTTTCATGAGCTTAAATAATCAAGTAGCACCTCTTACAAATATTCCTGTCTGAAATTCTGAGTTAAGAATGGTTTAATGAATGGAAGAGGGATTTTCCTGAAAAATGGGTCAACAAAGTTACTGAAAGCTAATCGGGTGTCTCAGATGCTATCGCCTGCTATAATGGTAAACACTGGTGTTGTATATACCTTGGTAATTGTAGTCTGGTCTGTTTTTGTGTATCAACGATTGGATGGGGCTATCCAAATTAAGATAACAAATACTTGGACATCTAGCCATACATCTGAGCCCTATTTTTATAGGTATTGTGTGCTATATGTACATAAAGAGATATGATATCTGGAAACCTCCCACAGGGGAAGGAAGGAAACTTTTCTCTTTCCATAAGTTACAGTGCTCTGTACATTTATTTGCTTCTTCCGAGACTACTGGTATCTTCCTATGTGAAGAGATACTGGATAAAAAAACTTCTTAGCCAGAATGGAAGAAGTTCAGGCCTTGAATGAGGTCTTGGAATAGATAGATGTTAGTCATTAATGAAAACTATTGCTCTTGGAAGTCAACAGACATCTTTACATGCCAATGCAGTTCATTCTGTTTTCTTGTTTTCTGATACTTTTACTCTATCATACTACTATTCTAGTTATTTTTGCTTTCTGGAATTTAGGGATGGTTTAACAGTTTTGGAGGACTGAGAGAATAACTGGTCAGTAACTGGTCTGAAGCTGGATAAGTGGAATAACAAGCCAGATTGCCCTTCTAGCATCTGCTAGTTCAGGGTATCTCTGAACAAGAACCCCTGAACCTTCTGATGTGGAGAGCCCGGCTTCTGGTTGCTAAGTCTGAGGATGTTTTCTGGCTTTTCATGCCCTCAAGGTGTGTTTCCTGGAAAGCGCAGCCTTATGTCCAGACGTTTACTTGTATAATTAATGACCGTTAAATATTTTGGAAGAGTAAGACTACTGTGCAAACCCGGTTTAAGAATTGGATGCAGTCAAACACTCTGTAGTTCCTCCGGTTAGGTTTCTCTTAGGGTGTACCTGTGGCTGTCTGCAGATGCCTTTAGGCATTGCTGTACTGAGAAGGGACTGTTTGGCTGTATAAAAACAAGCAATTCCCCAGGCATTCGCACAAAGGTTAGAACAAGTCTTCCTCTCACAGCAAGTGTGTTTTTCCTACTAAATATCCCGCTATTCCAGTTTTTCCCTTTCGGCATGCTATTGTGGATTAAGGTCTTGAGGTTTAGCCCTATGACTTGGATATCCCTCAGGTATGATCAGAATTTGGAGTTTTACTGTCATGCTCAATAACTTACTTTTTAATGTCCAAAGTTGTATTTTAATAATGTTCATGTTATTTGACAAGTAAACCAAAACTTGCGGACCTGCGTAATATAGGCAGTAAAATTTAGCTTAGCAAAGCCTACCTTGAACCCTAATCTTGTCAAGCAAGAACAGCTGAGGATTCTCTGTGCACAGGGAAATACACTATGCTTTCCTAGAAAATGGAAGTATTTCAGCAAGGAGTCAGATATTTCTGATCTTAAAATAGCTTAAAAATAATAAACTAGCTTAAAATAGCTTGGTTTAGGCTCTCTTGAGCAATTTGAGCTCTCTCTTTGAGCAATTTTGCTGTGAGGCAACTGTTTAAATACTTGAAAATATTTGCTTGGTGAAAAATACTTTTTTTGACAGCTAATGGCTTAGTTTAATAATAATTGCTCAACAACAAGGTAATGTTTTACCTGCTTTTTGAGTTTTAAGGAAGAAAGCTATCTTGAAAGCTGTTTAGTCTTAATTATGTGCATAAAATATCATGCCTCAAACTAGATTGTGGTTTTGACAGACAGCTGTGTAACTGCCTAAAATTGTTTGTTCCTTCACACTTGGTTTGATTCTGTATTCTGATCATATACTGTTTGATCACATTGCCAAGGTCCTTTAATTAGATAAGTGCTCTAAACTGTTCAAATAGCAACAAAATAAGATATTACATACCCCCCCCCCAAGAAACAAAAACAAAAAAACCCCAACAAGAAAAAACCCAGTCACCACCCCAGTTTCATGCTGTTTTGCTTGGAGGGGAAGATTTCAATAGGAATGGATACATGTGCAAAAATCTGACTCCTGTAGCAGGAGTGTAGCACACTAAGAATCAACTTGCTGTTAATAGTCTAGAGAAAGCTTTTCACTTCTGGTATCGAGTCTACAGGTGCAAAATACAAAAATATACACAAATATAAATGCTGTAAAAAACTGTAAATGCATGCTTGTTCTGAAGGTGGACTGAAAGCACTGTTCATAACCTGCGCTGCTATACCTGTGGATGTTAAACCTATGAAGGATATTCAGGATTCTGTTGGTATAAATTTGTATCTACTTTCAAGCATCCCATTCCTTTAGAAAAAGGAGGAAACAGAAAACAATGTTGTAGAATATTGGAAGTAGAATCAAACTAATAATTTAACTAAACATAGATTAGAGACCACGGCAGAACTTGGCTGTCAACCTGCTTGACACTGTACAGACTTGAATATGCACACAAATGAGACAAATTTATAACAAAACTTTGAAATGAGGTATATGGTTGTTTTTCAATGTGTAGGACTCCTTAGTAAGAAGTTTCAGTTCTTCCTAACCAGCATTTGGTAGCCTGCCTAGAGAGAATTTACAAAGTCTGAAAGTGTGAAAAGCAAGCCTGCTACTTGTTAGCATTACATTTTATTTTTTTTTTTAAGTCTTGTCTACCTCAGGTAGATTTTTTGGAAATGCTACTGAAGTCATCCTTAATTATAAAGGTTTTCAGATGACTTTTTTCCTGTACATTCTTCCCTTGACAAACTAATTGAAATAAGTCATTCTTAATGGGACTGAAATAATGAGCAGGTTTTTGGAGGACAGTCCTAGCACAGCTGCTTCCTAGCAGTCTACTTTCTCTTCTCCATTAGAAATGGAGACAGACTGCTGTGTGTCCTTCAAGCTAAAGATCCTATTGAAGGTGCTGAGAAACCAGGTGATGGTATCCTGGGAGGAGGACAGGGACATAGGAGGCTGCTTAGAGAACTGTGGAGCACTAGGAGGCAGAGGGGGAAATTTCTATGTATCTTCCAAAATTACCACTAGAAAGGCTGAGTCCCTAACTCTGGGAGTTTTAGTAATTCATGTTATCTTTTGTTTCATGGTGCTGTGTCACTCTTGTTTCATGATACTCTGATGCTCTTCTCAGTCACTTCCCTCCAATGGGGAAAACAGTCATTTCCCCGAGTCTTGCTAACCTCAGGCTGGAGGAAGCTCTTGGCTTCTCTACTCTGCTTAACCTGTTTGCTGCAAGTAAGGGAAACTTGTGTGCTGCAGGGGGTTTAGATTAAAAATATAATTAGCTTCTCATTTATCAGGGCCGGTCTGTGAGCCCTTACTTGGCTGTATGGGGAAAGAAACTCACGCTGAGCTGAGGTGCGCTACAATCAGATGTGCAATTGCAACGACCCTCTGAGGAAGTTTGTTGGAAACCATGAGCTGGACATACAGATCTTGGCTCTTAAGAGTTCTTGCCTTCAGCAGTAGCCAGTTGGAATTAGTCTAACATGCACAAATTCAGCTGTTTAGCAGGTTGCTTGAAGTTTGTCACTTGAGTAGAGGAGCTGAAACGGCCCTTCCCAATTTCCTTTCTTCAGAGATACTGTATGCTCTTGCTAAAAAACAACCCGATTGCAGAAGTTGCAGAATGTTACTATGCGCCACTGTAAAATAAACACTTGTGGGAAGTAGCTATGTAGAAGGAACAAAGTAGGTCTGACGTAGCCGAGTCAGAATGATGATCTGTAGTCTTCATGGATGGGTAGCTCTTGGCCCCGAGGGTCAGCTGCAGCTGGACTAACGGCAGTAGGCTCCCAGTTCACACGCTGCCTTTTGGAAGGGAGGGATATTACCCTTATTGAACTAGGCACTAGGAATAACTGCTGAGGATTCAGAGCTGCCTTAGCAGGTGACTGACACCTCGCTATGGGTGCCAATGGTAGTTATGCTCTAGGCACCTGAGTGCCTGCTGGTTTACATTATTTCTGATAGCATTGTACTTCGATTGGGCAGGGGAGTGAGGGGAGCAAATGCCTGATCCTTAGCACTGAATAGATCCATCTGGTTGCTATGAAATTTTTCAAGGCATAACCTTCCTCTACCTAGAGGAATAAGCATTGTGCCAGAGCTGAGTAGGCACCTAGTTCACCTCCTAATTTGAATGCTTGCTGTTTAGACTGGAGCGCAACCACCTACAAATTGCATTAGGATACGCTGATACTAGTGAAGGGTTAAGACCTTTGGTTTATGGGAAACTGGGGGAAGGATTTCCTTTAGTGGATGGACTAGGACTTTTAAATATTATCATGGAGCATGGGTCCATTTGCGTTCTTTTCCTCAGTCACTTTTTTTTTTTTTTCTGATGAATTAACCATACAACTGCTGTCTTTGTGCTCTCAGAAACCTCGAGTTACGTACAGTGCAGATCTTCACACCTGGCGACTAGAAATGGAGCTGCAATTGTTAATTGAGCATAGCCAGTTTGTACAACAACTATTAAACAGCCTAGCAAAACTGAGAAATAAACAGAGTTTACTAAATCTGCTTGAGCTGCTGTTCGAATATGGTGAATTTGATGTTCAGTTCAAATGGTGTTTGGCCTTGGCAGTAAAGTGATATATTATGCGATTTGCTTTGTGGCATGTCACTTTACCTGAAATAACAGAGGGAAGAGGGACTTTTCCTTGAATGGAGATTAATGTTGTCTTAAAGGTGACAGCAGCATAGTTCCATGATGAAGTTGCTCCCAGCATTAGCTGAATGTGTGTCCCTTAAGTTGGCATATCTGCATTGTCTTTATGGCTTCTACAAATCAGTTATTCTGGCATCTTGTGGAAAAACTGGGCAATCTGCTGTGGTAACTTGTTCAGCCAGTAGAAACTGACATTTAAGTCTTTTGGCTTTAGTTTGGGGGGGTGGGGGTGGGGAGGTGAGGGAGGGGGGAAAGATGTTTTTTTGGGTGACTGCTTTCTGCACCAGGCTGCTATGAGTAGCCCACTCTTAGACTGTAGAGAAATGAAATGTATGGCTCCCATCACAGCCTCCAGTGGGAGGCTGGAGGCTTGGGAGCGTGCATGGTGCTTTCTATCTCCTTGGATCCGGAAGGGCAGATTGCATTGCTGTCAAAAAAATTGTCCGATCTTAAAGATCATGGAAGTGCAGGGAGAAGGTGAAAGCAGTGGAAAAAGGATGAGTAAAGGAGTGGGTGCTAAAACAGAATGCTGTGTGTCCCATGAGAGATGAACTTAGAGCAGGACCCAGAACAAAATTCTGTCTCTCAGTGCTGAGGTGCTGTGAAAGAAGAGTAAAAAGGCACACAAGAAGTTGCTGTTGAGTCCTGGGTTGCCTATGTGACTGCTGTGACAGCAGGCTTTCAGATAGCCTATTACCTCGTTAACGCAGTTGCCAATTAATGTAGGTGGCTTTTCTCGATGCAAAAGGATAAGGGTGGCAGGTGTAAGTCGCTGTGTTGTTAGTGTCAAATAATGAGAGCTGTTTCAGGACCTCTGTAGCTGGAAATCTTATGCCTCAACACTGTAGCACAGACATAGCTTTGGTCACCTGAGGACTTGCTGCTTGTGTTGTTAGACCTAACAAAGTGGTATGATGGGAACCTCCTCTTTGTGCATCCTGTTTACTAGCAGTGCTTACACGCACCCTGTCTACATTAAAGAAACAAACTACCAAGGGAAGAATTTATTACCGTATATTGAATCATCATAGAATCATAGAATGGTCTGGGTTGGAAGGGACCCCAAGGATCATAGAGTTCTAACCCCCCTGCCACAGGCAGGGACACCAACCTCCAGGCCTGGATCTACACAAGGTTGTCCAGGACCCCATCCAACCTGGCCTTGAACACCTCCAGGCATGGGGCATCCACCACCTCTCTGGGCAGCCTGTTCCAGCACCAATGGTAGAATGGTAGACCACGGATTGTCCCGTAACTCGTAGTGATCACAAAGCATTTAATGGACAGGTACCAATAGCTATATTGCAGTAATGCTTAAAAGTATGCAAAAAAATCCCCAAACCAGCAACCAACCCTGCATAAATGAGAGAGTTCTTTAAAAAGAGTAGCTAAAAGAGCATGACAGTGCAGACAGCATAAGAACTTAGCCTTTAAGTGGGTGTCAGACTTGAGAAAGAGTAGAAAGTATAATCGTGAGGAAGGACCAGTTTTGAAACTGGAGCTGTGCTGGAAGGATAAAGCAGTATGTAGCCTCACTAAATGGTAAAACGCATCAGATGATGCTCTGAGGCTCAGTTTACTGAAGATACTACTTATGTCTTACCAGAAAAAGGGAGCCCACTAGAATGGATTAATGAGCTAAGCTCTCAAAAATTATCAAAAAGAGCTAAAGGGATGCTCAGTATAGTCATAATGGAAGAAGCTTGCAAGACATTCCACACCTATGTTTTTTGCAAATCCATACAGTGGATTTTTAACCTCAATACTTGAATTTGAAAACAAACAAAAAAAAACCCCAAACAACAACAAAAATCCCTGAACTCCCTCTTCCCACCACCAGCAGGAACAGCAAATGTGTGCAATAATTCTGAAGGAGCTACTCATAGGTAGACTAATTATGATATTTAAATTAAAAAACCTTTGTCTCCTTAAGAATGGATGGCAAACGTAATTGCAGTTTTTGAAAGGGGTTCTCTCAGAATGACTTGCCAGTTGGTGTATTTTCTGGCAGGCAGGAATTAATATGGCATGCAGGGGAAGCTAGCATAGCTTTCAAGTTACATATTTTTCAAGAAGTAATGCTTTTGAAAGGGTTTGAGGATAAGAATAAACTGTGTTCTTGTATTTTCAAAAGGCTTTTGAAAAATCTGAAGATGAAGCCTCTTAAACTGACATGTTATGGGACGAGGGGGAAGCTGCTTAAACTTTGGCTACAAGAGAACAAAACAGATATCCACCTAGCGTCATAGTGTGCTCATTGAGATGGGTGACCAGAGTGGAGAGTTTTGTGGGGTTTTTTTTAATTTTTTTTTTTTCTTTAAATGTTACAAAGCATTGCTTGGCGGGAATGATTTGGAGGATCATATATAGATGTTTTCCCACATAAATATTACTATTTATTTATTATGTGGTTAATGTTCAATGACCATATAGAATATTTGGTAGTACTGTTTCTAGATAGCAGCAAGCTAGTCAAAGGTAGCAAAAACCCCCCTTAAAACTTACCCTACTAAGCTAATTTTACTGCCCTAACAGAAAGGAGTCAATCATATGCAGAGAGACTTTATGGAAGTAATTAGGCTTAACCTTATTAGGCATAAATATTCCCTAGTAGTTTTAAAACTAATTTTAAATTTGTCTCGAGGTTTCCTGAATATGAAAAGAATCAAGTAAGGATGGACTTTGTCCCTTTGCCTGAAAGGTCCTAGCTCTAAAAAGCTTTTGGCACCTCTCTGGTACCAGGCAGCATGGTTACAGTCAAAAGCATACCGCTCTGCTTAAATGGATATTGATATGAAAGAATACTTTCTAGGAGGAAAAAAGGGGAGTGTTCAAATTAGGATGAGGTGGTAAATGTCTGGTTCTGCCTGAAGTGTTATGTGCAGTTTAACTTGAACATGTTTTAATTTAAATGGGTGCAATATATTCTGAAACAAGGCTTCTGGTGTTAAGAACTCCTGAAGTTGACTTGGAGCTTCAGAACAAGGACATTTCCACTGGTGCTACTTGCTGTCTAATGGTATGGGAAGGGAAGAAAGTCATTGCTCAAAAAATTCCAAAGCAATTTCAATGGTTTGCATGTATAGTATTGTGGGAATTGAAAGATGCAAGTAAAAATAGAGGAAACATCTGAAATGGGTGTTTAGCTCAAAAGGTATTGGAAGCAGGGTTAAGGAGAAGCAGCAAAAGGCTGCTCAGAGGCTTTGTGAAAAAAGGTAGAAAGGTTTCTCAAGACAAATATTACCTGTGGGAATAGCTGTTGTGAGGAAGTCAGCTGCTGTGTTGCTCTGAGTCATAATTATTGTCAGAACTGAGCAGCTGGGTGCATTGCTTCCAGGCGTGTGCTAAGCTTTAAATGCAACAAGTGCCTAAAATCCAGGAATCCAATTCCAGCTCTGTTGGGATGAAATTTGGTACCATCTCACTTGCCCTTTTCTTGAAACTTGGCTGCATGTAATGATGTCATATGCCTCATTTAACATGTGCCAGACAGGTTTTGTGACTGGAATGCATCTTGTAATTTGGGAATGTAAACAAACTCTGTTGTAGTCTAATAATGCATAATTTTAACAAGTAGGGTATCATGCTACCATATCTCTCTGAAAAAGTTCAGCTTTTTTTATTGTAAATTTGCCAATACTGTCTTGATAAATATTTGTAAGAAAACTGTATTAAGTTGTTCCTGAACTTATTAATGTGAAAATTTGTCAATGGATGACTTCACTGCACTCAAAAAAAAAAAAAAATACTTTTAGGGTTTATATATAAAGTTATTAATATGACAGACTTGTTAATAGAACTTACTTTACAGCATAATTATCCTGAATAAACAGGAATTAAAACTTGAACTGTGCAGGATTAAGAGATTTCAAATCCTCAGTCATCTATTTAGGACCCAATGGATCTGAAGGAAAAGTTTGGTCATTAGGCATTTATTTATTTATTTATTTATTTTTCCCTTGCATTTTAAACACCAATAGGTGGAGCTTTGTGATATCCCAGGTTTATCTTCAGCAATCAGCTGCCTTAGTCCAAATTTTGGCAGCTCCGCTCATCTCAAGTTATCTGAGGAAGCTGACGCACACAGTAAATGCATCTTAGGTACTTGAACATGCTAGAAATAATGCCAAATGGGACAGTCTTATCTAAAGGTTAAAGCTTTTTTCTGTGGCATTATAGACTTAGCTTGAATTTACCTGGTATTTTATACAGTACTGTCAAATTTAGCCTTTTTGTTTTAGTTTACAATGCCATTGCAGAGTGAGAAGTATATGAGCCTAGTAAAGGGAAGTACTGGGCAGAAGCTTCAGGACCTGCAGATGGAGAATGGAGAAGCTGCCTGAGCCCTGGTCAGAGCTGTGGACTGGAGGAGATCCTTCAAGAGAGCGCTCTGTTAACGGATATCTAGAATGAGTAACTCCTGCTTCCAGAAAAGTGTTTTAAGTAGTTTAAAACTCAACTCTTCTGCATGGGTTTCTCTTGAATTGTTTGGCTTCTTGTGGATACCTCAGCATCATAATATGAGAGTATGGAAGTCTAGTATTTTAAGTACATGGGACACTTGATGCTTCCTGTAATGATGATCACATTGGTTTTTACTCTCTAGGACTTTCCAGTATGTCTCAAGGTCCAGTGTTCCTTGAAGGTGTGTTTAGGTTTTTCTGAAGCCCTACTTGTTGGATCAGTCTCTTGTATCTATTTAGTTGTCTCATATTCAAGTTAAAATACCTTAAATTCAGAAAACTAATGATTAGTTTAAGCTTTTGATAGTTTTTCTACTCAGACTGTTCTATACAGCACTTTCCGATCTTGTTTCTTAATCCAACTGTCATTTCAGTCAGAATTGACTTGCTTTGTGAGTGTGGAAAGGCCATGGCTTGGGAAAGGCAGAGCAGTACAGGCCTGCGTGCTTGATTCATGGTGTAAGACAACATCTGATGGTTTGCCAGGCTCCTTGCAGAGGCTGTGGAGTGAGCTGCTTTGTAAGAGAAAGTAATGTTGTTCATGCCAAGCGTAGCCATTAATTCAAAGGACAACTTCTCAGCTCCTTGGTGTATAGATTAAACCAATCCATATTTGTTGTTATTAATTGCCTAATAACTCGCGTTCAAGACTGTTACAATTTTCCCTTGCCGCTACCGAAATAGAAAGGAAATTGTGTGGGAGTCCTTTGCGTGAACATTGCTAACTTGTAGTGCTGAATTGACTTCAGACTACTGAAGTCCTAATTTGTTAGCCATCAAGAAGAAATGATCTGGGGTCTTGAAGCAACTACCATTGGATGAAGCTGCCACTACAAAAGTGGCAATTGTGGTGGGCACCAGCAATCCCTTAGATGAAGTGTGATAAATACCAGTGTTAACATCCACTGCAGAGCCTAGGAACAGCAGCCGTTTTCTATTTCAGTTAGGCGAGTACAGCTGCTTTCCCAAGAGATTAAACTTCAGAATGAAGTTAAATTTCTCTTTGAGAACTCTGCAAAACTCACAACCTTTTGAATTTACCGTTTAGAACACGGGAGCTGTAAGAAGGGAAACTTGTCATTGCAACACTGTTGGGCATATTTAAGGCTGAAGATGATGTATTAAAAGCTTTGTTGTGGAGTGTCTTCCCTGATTGTGTGCCCTCTCCCTCTTGACTGTTCAGTCTACTTGTAATTGTCTCTTTGTAAACCAGGCTCTCTGGGATGCCTGCACTAAAATGACAATGTGCCACTGAAAAGATTTAACTCCTCGTTGTTCTGTTAGACACACTTTAACATAGGACATAGTGACCTGTAAATGCATAGTATTCTGTATGAACTTTAATTAGCATTCGTTCATATTTCTTGTGAAACAGTTGGTGAGTTTCTGTAGCCTTTCAAGCAGGTATGAGGGTCTGTCTCTTAAATAAGAAAACTGACCACCCAGAGCAGAAGACCTCAGACTTTTTCAGTGTGATTTTTCAGATCAGTTTCTCAGTTACAATTATTTTCCATTATAATAATATTACAGACAACTTTTTTTTTTTTTTTTTTTCCCCCTGAGGAAAAATGTCATATGATGGCTTGATGCTGTGGAACATATCCAGTACTGTGGGTTTCAAACTAAAGTATGCAAAGGCATATTATATTTTTTTCAGTATCTTAAAAGCTGGTTTTTTTTGAAACAGATTAAAGTGGCATGACAGCTGAAACATATGGGGACAGTTTTTTATCACTGCAACCTTTTGGTATGAAGATCTGTCCGGTCTTCATTGAACTAATTAGATTAAACAAAGGCTTTCCTGAGATAATCACTTTGCAAGCCTTTTCCTATATTACAGCAACCAGCTTTAGCGTGTTGTTGAAGGTCAAATGCTAGTACCAGCTAATGCTTAATATCTGAATGTGTAGTGGTCAAGCAGATATATAAATTAAATTGAATGGCACAGAGTGTATAATTGCTGGAGCTTTGACTCTTGAGTTGTGAGTTTGCTTAAGTGTTTTAAGATTTAATTCTCTTAATATTAAAATGTATTTCCTGTAGGTCGGAATCAACTATTAAATGCAAGTTCAATAATAGAAAAGGCTTGGTTAGGGATCTAAGGTATGCTAGGTCCTGTGCATCTGGGCAATAGTAATTATGCCACTCTTAAACTCTGCTGTTCACATTTGATTGTCAGTGCGTGCCCACTGCAAACTATCACTTGAAGGTAGCCTTAATTTTGATGAATGTACAACACAGATTATAGCTTTCTTCCAAATAGAGGGAATTACTAAATGCTAAATTACTAATTACTAAATACTTTCACCTGAGAAGGACTGTTTCTGGAGTCCTTTTTGAGGCATGCTTGATGTTCAGGACTGCTTCAACAGTAGCTGCTTTTTTGGGGAGTGAGGGGGTGGGGAGGGAGGGAATTAACATGGTGTTGTTGCAAGAACACTTCAAGAAGCATGTTACAGCTTCTTCTAGCTTGGTCAACACAGTATGTTCTGGTGGCACTAAATAGAGTTGTAACTTACAGTCTCTTCATGCTTTGGTCAACATCTCTACAGGTAGACTTCTGTTTAGAGCTTGTCCTTTTTCCAGTCCAACTACAGAGGCTTGTGAGGCTGTCAGACTTTAAACACTGATGAAATTATCTCGCCTTTGTTCCATGGGTTATGGTTTTGAATTGTTGTCTTTGGTAAGAGAGAATACTCACTTAGCAGTAAATATCAATTTGATTTGGGTAAGGAATTTAAGATGTGGTACTCCCCATAGGCAGCCATGATGACACGATATGTCAGTGACACTATTACAGTCATAGAGCTGCGGGGTCTTTTTGGAGAGATTTGCACAAGTATGTGAAACCTGCCTGTGAGAGTATATGCTGCTACTGTAAGGTGCCTCTGCAGCACCCGACTTGTCTGTCACACTCAAGTGACTAAAATAGCTTTAAAGTTGCTCCTTGTCTCAGTGATATGTAAACAAAGGATTATCCAAAAGTTGATGTGCCTAATGAAAGACAGCCTTCTCTTAATCATCTTGTGTGCAGCTTGTTTAAGCTGGACACTAACATAACTTCAACTGAATTAAACTTTAAATAAGCTGGAACTTCAGTAATGGTGTATAAGTGACTTTTAGTTATGATAACTGTTTCTTGAATTTAAAATTTGAGATATTAGCAGACTGGAAGTTTGAGGTGAGTTGCTTTTAACTATAATGCTTCAGAACTCATGCTACTCGCATAACATATCTCAAATGGCTGCTCCAAGAACTGAGAACTGGAACACTGGTCAAACAAATAAAATATTCCATTAGTTGAAGAGATACATATTATTAGATGATCTTGAATGTCACTGTTTATAGTTGCATTATGCATTGCACTTTGTTACAAAAGTAGACTGTTGGAACTTGATGTAACAGGAAGTGATTGAATGTTGCAAGGTTTGACATCAAATTGTATTAGGGATATTTCTTAAAGAAATTTGTAGTGAGAATTTTCGGTAGGAATCAGCAGAGAAACTATGTTAAATCTGTTCTTTACCATGTGCAGAGAGGCTTGTACTCTCCATTGAAGTGCCTGGTAAAAATGGGCTACTGGAGCAGACTCTTTCTGATCTGATTTGGTGTGACGATTGCTAGTGTTTAACCAATTTTTTATGATTTGGAGCAACAATTGCTAGTGTTTAACCAATTTTTTATGATTTGGAGCAAAACTGCTCTTGTTCAGTATGCAGAATTTGAAGAGTCTCTACACTACTGACTTTTCCAGAGCTATTTCCTAACAAGGATGTGCCAAATAGTCGAGTAACACTACTGCTAGAGCTGACCTGCAGAACCACACTGCTTTTGTAGTGTTAATGTAAGCTTATTGAACTTGTTTGTGAACCCTAAGGGTCCGTTGGTACTAAGGACAAGGACACCATGGAGGTATTTCAGAATGTCTGAGAACCCCTTTCAGTATAAACTGTTAGTAATAGCTAATCCCTGGAATATTATGTCATAACGAAAATTAACCAAGATACATACAGAGGATAGAACTGGAGTGCAAACAGCAGTATGAGCTGTGGTTAAGCAATATTCTTGCTCTTGATCTTACTTGCACATGAAAGCAAGTCTTTCCCCGGCCCAGTATTCAGTCTTGAAGGTTTTCAATGCCAAGTGAGCAGGGATTAGAGCTGTAGCTTTTCCTAACCTTGGATTTGGGTGTATTTGGGCCTCAAATGCAGGGCTCCTGCTAGAGGCCTGAATAGAGCTTTTCTTAATTAAAATTGAATCAAGTTTGATGTAATTAGTTGTGGGGTCTGCTTGGTCTATTTTTTCCCCAATTAGCAGCTGTGGCATCTTCTCTATAGCTATCTATACAAACTCACTTGCCCGATCTGCTTCTTGTACTGTCATAGCTTGTGATCAGATGCCGATTGATAAATCCTCCTAGGCTGCTAGTTGGCCAACAGCATTCAGCTTTTGGGCATTGGGTAGAGATGTGGTGTGGCTGTAAAGAGCACGCTTTTGTACACGATCTGCATGAATTTCTTCACTTACAGGATACTCCAGCGGAATTATAGTCAGCTGAAGAATGTGTGTTAATCAAAACTGAGTCCTAGCATGCACTATGGTCTTGGACTCTTCAACTGTTGTCTCTCTCTCTTTTTTTTTTTTTTCCTCTTTTTTTTTTTTGGTAAGTAACAGAAAATGAAGATTTAAAATTATTTTTTAAGTTGGGTACTTTGTGGATGTTATCAGCTGTTAAAGTTTTAAGCATATGAACATTGATTGCTTTATACTTTTTGTCACTCTCCAGAAAACACCCATACACAGTGCTTTTCTCAGAATCTCCTAGAGCGGTTGTAGTTCTGTTGGAGACAGGACTGTTGCTTGTGGTTAGGGACATCGCTCCAGGGTCTTTCAGCATCAGTGGTTGTCTTCACTGTAAATGCAGTACTGTGGTGTGGTGCTTAAAACAGCAGATTGACTATAGCTGAAGCTGATTGTTTCCAGAGCAGAGAACTGAGACTTTCCTGGAACCAAGACCTTAAATTTCTGGGAATTAGCTGCTGTTACCTGGACCTCAACGTAGACATGATGGTTCAGCTGAGGAGTCCTCTCACCTGGCAGGACAATAGCCAGAAATCTTTTATTTGCTGTTTGACTATTTGCCTTCATAAAGCAATACAGTCGGTGGTAACTGTCTTTTCTAGGCAGATGATACCTGAGGGTCTTGTTGACCTGGAAGTGTCCAAGTTATTGTTCATCTGAGCCTGGCAGTCATAATGTTTCATGGGGGAATACATTGTTATTGTCATCACTGTGCCCTGTTATGTTAATAAAACTGACTTACATGATCAGACTTCTGTCTTCTGCACACAGCAGATCTTTATATAGGCGTGAAGTGTTTGTGCATTCACCATATTGTTGTGTAGATACATGTGTACATGCAAGATGTGTCAGCTGAACAGGAATTAAATACAGAGTGCCTGTGCAGATTAAGAATCCTATGGGTAGATGTTAATTTCTCAGCCACAGTGCTCTGAGAATCAGACGGAGGAGCTGCTTTTAGTCTCCCTGTCCCTTCTGTAGGAAGGTGGTATTGTGCATTTCCCCGCTCTGTTCAAAGAATTAAATGCAGATACTGTGGGAAGCTTGAGTTGTGATGAAATGGGCTGGAGGGGGGCTGTAACTGGTTGGACATGAAAATGCATTAAGACCTAGGTCTGCCTGAAGGTATCCTACTTACGCTACAGAAGTACTTCATGCGTGGGCTAACTTAGTGTTGAAACTGTTTTCCTTGAGGTTTGTACAAATGAATTCATAGGAACACACAAAAGCTTGCTTATCTCAAACTGTGAGGTGAAAGCTCCAGTGAAAAGTCGAGATTTTTTTACTTGAGCATGTACCTACCCATGTGACATCAGTAGCGGATGCTCCAAACTCCATTTCCCTAGAAACAGATTTACTTTCAGGTGTTTTTAAAGATTTCCTATTGACGATGTACCATATGGATTACCAACCAAAATGCAAGACTTAAAGGCAACAACTGTTCTAAGCTAATGATTTAAGAAAGTATAAGAATGCAAGGTTATTTTGGGATGGGAAACATCCATTGTATACCTCATCACTCTTCCCAGCTAGATGTTAACTAAAAATATTATAGAAAATATGAAGAAATTGTCCTTAAGCTGTAATTTGTTCTGTAACCTCAATATGAAGAGTAGGGTTGTCTTACAATGTATTTCAATGTTCTAAGCTAATGATTTAAGAAAGTATAAGAATGCAAGGTTATTTTGGGATGGGAAACATCCATTGTATACCTCATCACTCTTCCCAGCTAGATGTTAACTAAAAATATTATAGAAAATATGAAGAAATTGTCCTTAAGCTGTAATTTGTTCTGTAACCTCAATATGAAGAGTAGGGTTGTCTTACAATGTATTTCAATATAGCTGTTACGTAACTGAATGATTATTTATTCTAGACTGCACATGCCATTTGGCTTGGGGAACAGAACGCGCCATGGGACAACCTCAAAGATATCTCTTCAGACGTGGTCTCTTGCTTGGGTGATGTGTCTGCTCTCCTGACTTTCTTCATACCCAAAGGATTTATTTTCCTTTTGGAAATATTTTAAGTTGAAATCTTGTTCCTTACTGGAAACTGTCTACACTAAAGACTGCATACATCATGGGTGATATGGCAAACAACTCAGTTGCGTATAGTGGCGTAAAAAATGCTGTAAAAGAAGCTAATCATGGAGATTTTGGAGTTACTCTTGCAGAGCTCCGTTCTCTTATGGAACTTCGAGCTACGGATGCACTGCATAAAATACAGGAATGCTATGGAGATGTACATGGCATCTGTACAAAATTGAAAACTTCACCAAATGAAGGTAAGTCCTGTTTAACACTGTTATTGAAGAGATTCCATTTAGGAAAAAACAACCAAAGTACATTTTTTAATATAGCAAAGTTTAAAAATATTTCAATTATGATAATAAAATATTGCTTCTTACTACTCTAAAGCAGAGGTATTCAATGGTAACAAGTAAGAAAGAGGGTTTGTTTTCAATTGGTCTAATTGCATGTGAGATGTTGGATTAGTTGGTGAAGTTGCGCTTTGGAATAAAGTTCATTGATGTGGGCATTCACTTATGAAATACCAATGTGACATTGCAATGTTTAACTTTCTGTGAAAGTGTAGGTTTTGTGAATAGCTTGTATGACCTATAGTTCACAATTTGATCATGCTGTCACAGAACACAGTGTTGTAATAGTCTAATGCAGGGCTTCTTAATGCTTCTGTGTTGCTCTAGTTCCTGTATTCCCTCATGCAACAACTTTTACAACTGGTGACATCTGTTTTGTTTGTACTACATTGAATTATTAATAGGGGCATCTAGTTTTTAAATCTATATTATTTGTGCAGATTTCATTTGATCTATACAAAATAACTATCAATACAGCACTAAGAGGTACTGTCACTGTTAGTAGAAGGTTTGCAAAGTGATCACAGAGTCTTATTCTCTAGAAATAAGCATCTTCAGAGTCTTTGCCATGTTGGACTTGATGGCATTCTGTGAAGTGTGGCTACCTGATGCCTTTGCTCTCCAGAGTTATTACTCCAAGACAGACTGTACAAATGTGAAGAAGGAAAGAAATGTATCAAGTCTCCTTACTGAGAGCTTTCCAGAAGTTTTCCTTAAGATCTGTCCCTCTTTTACTACTCTTCCAATGTAAATGAAAGCTATAAGCTTTAATTTGTGAAATAAAGATGTACGTCATATCACTTGGTATGATAGGATATCTAAACTGTACTGTGCTGTACAAATGTTTTTATGCATTTTTATCTAACATTAACTTGAACTTAATGTGAAGCCCTGCTGTTGGTAGTGATTGAGAAGTACCAAAATCAAGATATTGGCAAATATTAGTGTCTCAGCATTTAGGCACTCACATAGCTTTTAATCAATGGGGTGTCATGTTGGTAGCAGTGAGGTACTTACTGTCTTAATCCTGGGGAGCTGTTGCTTTCTGTTCTTCAGAAATGCTATGGAAAGATTTGTCTCCTTGGATCAAGAACAGCCTACTAATGCCGTAAGCTATCTCTGGATACATCTGCATTTAGCATGTTTTGGCTTGATCTGCTTTTGAAGTCAGATTCCTGATTTCCAGACTCCTGAAATTATTTCAGTACATTAACTGGGTTCCTCTTACCAAACTAAAAGCAGTCAGCTCTCATACCTGACCCATCAGTGAATGGGAGTAGACCAGTTTTAGGCTGAAGAAATTTGTAAAACATGAGGAGTGCAAACTTCTGTTCCTCGACAGCAGCAGACTTGTAAAGTTCAGTGCATGCATGTGAAGCACTTCTGTGTACAAGCAGTGCAAGACCTCTTAGGAGCAACAGTCTCTCGTAACCTGTTGCATAGTATTAGTACTGAAAGGCAGTTTCCTTTTTCAGCGTAAAGGGCTGTAGCTTTCTGCAGTTAGGAACTGAGCTGAGGGTTGAATGCTGTTTTACAGTAATCTGCGAGGTTTAACCCATTATTACTGCAAGCTATGTGGGCATACAATTGTAGATGGCCGTGATGCACTAAGCACCATATATCTGCTATACTGCAGGATTTGCTTTATGTCCCTTAATGTAACAAGCAGGTTAACACATGAGAATGATGAGTGTCAGCCTACTAAAACTAGAAAGGGTTAGATGCCCTTTCCTGCAGATTGATTCTGCTGTACTGAGGACTGTGTGGTGAAGGCCTTTCCCTTTCAAAAGGATTTGACATTTAGATGTACTGTCCCTGCAATTGGCTAAATACAATCACTAACTTGATAAAAGGGCACCGTCTTTTTTGAAGTGTGAGAGGAGCTCATAAATGCAGCAAGACTTCAACAGTCAAACATGATAATTAGTTCAGAAAAGGTTAAGCAAGATGAGTTAGAGCAGTGTCCTCTACAAAGGTGTCATTTTTGCTCGAAATCACTATGTGAACCTTTAGAGAACCAGCTTGTCTGTCAGGTAAGCTGCTATAAATTTTTTGGAGGTGGTACTGGAGAGCTCTTGTAAAAGTAGAACTAGGTGCCTTTTGTCAAATTCAAGGTGTAAGTGTAGAAGAGGAGACACTTCTAATGGAGAAAATCTTGGCAAGATATACACAGAAGACTGCTACATGTTACACTAGTTCTAACTCTCTAAAATCTTGTGTGTACACCTGCAAAGGCCTAAGACACTACTTTCTATTCAGAAGCTTTCTTTGAGATGAAGTGCTGACTTGTGTAATTACCAGTGGCTTCACAGCAAAAGTACAGGTAGTTCTGAAATACTACACAATGGATGAGTTCAGCTTGTGTGATTTCTTGCTTTGAAGTTGGTGACAATATAAGGCAATATCTGTTTTCAGGTGAAATGTGGATCAGACCTACCTGATTTGAAATGAGAAATGGGAACTGGCCTTTACCAGTATTACTGATAAAAGACATTGAGCAGACTTTACTGCTTAGTATTTAATGTTTATTACGTCCTTTACGTGTGTACAAATGTATACAAATGTGAACAAATGAATTTTTGACATATCTGTAGTAGCAAAAGTCCTTCCTGTATTCTGGAGAGATGGACCACCATCAATATTTCCACAAGTCTACATAATTTTGATTGTCTGGTTGCTTCTACTTCTAGATTTCTAAGAGAATTTGTATATGAAGCTTTAACTAGTCCCTTGCCTAATGTTCTTCAAATGTAACCCCAAATATCATAAAATAACTTCGTTAAGTTACATAATGAACAATACAAGTACAGTAGTTTCGACCTCAGGACTGTAGGTTGTGAACTATGAAATTGCCGGCCATGTGGTAAATGTAGCAAGTTCAGTAACGGTGCATGGTGTATTAAGGCAAATACTAAAAATACAAATGCTTTTTGTTTTGGCTAGGCTTATTTAGTAATCTTCACTAAGTGGTTCTTATAGTAGCTTGACTTTCTTTAGCCTTGTTGGAAAATGCTTATCATTCTTCAAAGACCTATGCTGTATACTTCTGATGTTCTGCATCCTGGTACCCTGTGAAGGGAGGAGGAAAGTGGTGCCGCTGACATTATGTAAATAATCTTCCAAACTCTGCTATGATAAATGGAAGAGAGAAAAAGTATCTGTTGCAAAATAGCAATATGGTCCAGCCTTTTGGAATGGCCAAGCTGTCCTGAGTTTCTCTAGTTCTTCTCATGTAGCTCGATTTTTCAAAATGTTCTTTGAGTTGAGAGTGAAAGAAAACATCTCAAAGCTTGAACTTCAAAAAGTATAGTGTTATGGCTAACCAGTAAAATTTTTGTATTAAACCTCCAAAGCTGTAAATTCAAGGTAAATCTGATTTATTATATACACTAAGAGTATGTTTAATTCATCTCAACCTCGAACAGATCTGCACATAATATTTTGCTTTTCAGTTAAGTGATTACATAGCGGCTGTTAGCATTTAAAATTGAGCTTTGCTCTTCAGTAGTCTTTGCAAAGTGTCTTGAAATACCATGTGATGGTTCTAGGAAATGTCTGTTAAAGGTGTTAAATACCCCACTTATTATGAAAGCCAGTTGCAGTGGTTGCTGTTCTTATTGATTACCTGGCATGTTTGCAATGCCTTCATATCACTAGACAGTTGAGTAACTACTAAAAAATCTGCTACTTAGGGAAATTGTTGACTTTAAGCAGGTGCTGATCATGACCTTGGGGACAACATGGTTGAAGTATCCAGACTTTCTCTCTGAACGTGGCTGGATGTTTGGCCATTTTGCCTTGAAAAGGGAACTAGTGGCTTAAATTTTGAATGCTGGGTTGGGCAGCTGGGAACTGTTGAAGGAGTAAACAGGAGTTGCACTTACGGAAGACCTTGAGTGCATGACCTTGCACTGAATATACTTCGTGGTTCTTTATTTTTAAGGATTTTGCTGGCTCTTAAAGCATGCATTGCCTTCTGGTGAAGGTCCCTCACTTTTGCTTGATAGCATCCCTTAAGGGTGGTACAAGAGCTGAGATGAAGAGGACTCTGAAAGAAATATGCCATATAAGAAAGATGAGGTGACAGACCCTGCACAGTGCCCATTATGGGGTCTTTATGTGTGAGAGGAGGTAGAAAGTAAAGCTTCAGAAGAGCAAAAAACTGCTGTCTAGGTGGAAGCAGCCTCTAGGTGGAGGCTGCCTTTCTCCACATATAATGCCTGGAGAGCTTCATCAGCTTTTAATAGTATTTGGTATCATAAATAATACACAAAAATATAAAATTAGTATAAATATCATCTTAATTATATCAAATATTTCATTATAAATGCTACATTAATTGTAGGATCCTAGGATGTTATCTCTGAATACATAGTCCCTACAGCAGGAAGCAGAGTTGGCTTCACAGGCTGTGGTCTTGCTAAAGCTGTATGGTGCTACTCAGTCTCCATAGTAGTAACTCTGCTAATGATCTTGTCTTTCAAACTTGTTTACTTTGTACGAAGGTATTTCTGTTCCTATTACTCTGTTGCTATGCCATGTTAAGTGCAAGTAGGTAGACCATCAGCTCACTTTATATTGGCAAAGTGTGAATCATAAAATATAGCTGTTTTTCTATAGTGACTCTGATTTAAGGATAATACGTATGTAATTATATTGAGATATGGCTTTTCACTATTGTTACCAAAATATGGAGTGGGTCTTGACCCACTGATTGGGAAACCTCAATCACTTCTAATGTGAGGGTGAAATGCAAGTAAGTGTCACTAACTTTGTCTTATTATTAAATAGGTTTAAGTGGAAATCCAGCAGATATAGAAAGGAGAGAAGCAGTTTTTGGGAAGAACTTTATACCTCCTAAAAAGCCAAAAACATTTCTTCAGTTAGTATGGGAAGCACTACAGGACGTTACACTAATTATATTAGAAATTGCAGCCGTAGTATCCTTGGGCCTTTCTTTTTACCAGCCTCCAGGAGGAAATGAATCATGTAAGTAAACTTTTAAAAAAAGTAGGTATCTACCTGTATTGTACTTCTGACTTTCCTAGTCCAACATGTAAATCTGATGGGAAACAGTAAGTCAGTGGAAAAGCATGTTATTGTTCCTTATTGAGAGAACATTACTAAACCTCTCATTTGCCTTAAAAGGGCAACATGAGATTTCCCTGGTCATGATCTGGTATGATTCTGACCAAAATAATGCCAAATGTAAAGTGCAAACAGCAGGAACAAGGACTTGTTTTAGATCCACTCATGTTTCTGTGCAAGTGCTTTGTTTCTTTTAGCTTCGCCTCAAATATTTAAACAATTTATAAGTTGTGGTCATGTGCTTTCTTTAGGGAGTCAGCAAGTCTTAATTTTTCCTTGATTTGCAATATGACACTGGTAACTTTCCAATTTAAGAAATGAAGCTAAACGGCCTTTCATTGAACTGAATTTTTGCAGTGAAACCTGGCTTGTTAAGATAAAGTGGGAAACCTTGAGAAAGCTGAAGGTGGTTAACTAATTGTCTAGTCTGGCATTCTTATTCATTTAACGAGATAATAAGGACAGGTAACTTTCTGTATCAACTTCTCTGATGTTCAGATAAGCAGGGATGTAAATTTTAGGTGGTTTAACTTCCTTGAGCTGCTCTAGCTTTCAGGCTTTTTAGCATCTTTGTGTGTTGCCCCGACTGAAAATAAATCTGAAATTGCAAAGAAGGCTAGCATAGAAAATGTTTAGCAACTAATAGTAATTTCTTCTGTTTAGCAAAACTTTTTTGTTGTTGAAATAACTATCTGCATGAACTCTCTTAAATCTAAAACCTGTTTTCTACAGTATGTGGATCAGTAAATATTGGTGAAGAAGAGGAGGAATCTGAAGCAGGTTGGATTGAAGGAGCAGCAATCCTCCTATCTGTAGTTTGTGTGGTATTAGTAACAGCTTTCAATGACTGGAGTAAAGAAAAACAATTTCGGGGATTGCAGAGCCGTATTGAACAAGAACAGAAATTCACAGTCATCAGAGGTGGCCAAGTCATCCAAATACCAGTAGCTGACATAATTGTTGGAGATATTGCACAAGTGAAATATGGTAAACATATTTTTAAAGTTGAACTTTCTTTTATTTTTAAAAAAGGAACTGCAGTCAACATACCCAGTGATCTCTCGTAGGTGATCTTTTACCGGCTGATGGGGTACTCATTCAAGGAAATGACCTCAAAATTGATGAAAGCTCACTGACCGGGGAATCTGATCATGTTAAGAAATCTCTGGACAGAGATCCTATGCTGTTGTCAGGTGTGTAACATTTGACGATTCTTGAAGAAAGTGGTTTGGTTTTGGGGCTAAACTGGTTATTTAAAAATTTGAGGTAAAAATGTGGACCTTATCTAGGATGACTCCTAAATGTATCCAAAACCAGTGCAACTAGTACAAAACTTTGTCAAAGAGAGAAGACACTTAAGACTGGCAAACACTTTGTGTAGTTGCTCATGGTTTTATTTTCCAGTTTTTAATTTCCAGTTTTGGCAATTAAAGCTCTAAGGAAACACAGTGGCATATATACACATCTCATGGTTTCATCAGTTTGAGATGAAGTTTGAGAAGTCATTTTGTTTGTGCTCTGCCATATAACTGCTGAAGTCTCAGTGGAAAACTTGATTCAATTTTTCAGGTACACATGTGATGGAAGGCTCTGGAAGAATGGTAGTAACTGCTGTAGGTGTGAACTCTCAGACTGGAATCATCTTTACCTTACTTGGGGCTGGAGGAGATGAAGAGGAGAAGGAGAAAGAAAAAGAGAAGAAAGACAAGAAAAGTAGGCATAATAATCTTAAATCCCTGGGAAGGGAAGGGATAAAAATGTTTTCTAGTTATCTGGAGCCAGAAATCTTTTTTTCAGACTTCATACTTTCAGTAGGTTTCACGGGGAAAAAAAAAACTCAGGTCCAGTGACCTGAGAGTACACCACTACTGCTAACTCTTGTCACATAGATTTTTAATTAAACTTCAGATCTCATTGATCAATTAGAGGTAGGAAAGTTTACAACTCCTAACCAACCATACCACATATAAATTGTAAAACTCTTAAACTGTAAAATCTTGTGAAACTTCAAAGTATATTTGTGTCTAATAGCAAGTATTTGTTTATGGCAAACAGGTTACCAATAACTCCATAAGTATCTAGTTCTACTTTTAACAGATGAAGTGTCCTGTATAGGGAGTTCTTCTGTGACACTTGAAGGCAAAAAGCTTGTACCATTGATACTGCTGAGTTTGTGAATATCTTGGACATATATTTGGTAAATGCGGGCAGGCATCATCTTCTGCCTCTCCCTTTCTTTCAGAGCTGAAACTTTGAATACTCAGATATATACATAAGGCAAATCCCTAGCAGCACTTATCTTATCTGTAAAATTAATTTCTGGAAGGATGAGGGATTTGTAACCCAGAGCATTTTGGAGCCCATTCTGTGAAGTGTGAAATGGGCTTTATTCCTTTTTCTGAAGGATGTGCTCAGTAACTGGAATTACAATGTCACTTATCTAAGCCATAGACTTTATCCTGAGAATCAAAGCTTAGAAATGTTGACCAGTAACGTTTTGATACTAGCTCTCACAAGGCATGTTCAGGACTGAGCTTCACCACAGCAAAAGCTTTTGTAGAAACTGTTGTGAGGTCTGCTGGGTGGGACTGAGTCTGAGCATTTTTAGTGGAAAAATACACTTTTTCATTAGAGGAATATGAAACAAGTAATGGAAAGCTGTACAGAAATGTGCTTAGGAATCTCAGTGCCTTCAAACTAGAGGCAATTGTTGAAATGTGTGCTCTGTGCAGGAATTCGGATTGAACTGTGTTTTTTGTCGTCTTGCCCTAATCCACAAACACTTTACATTTCTTACCCTTCTTAAAACTTAAAATAGTAAGTTTCTTCAGAAGTAAGTTACAAGAATTGTTACAAGAAGAATTGAAAGTTCAAACTTAGTTTCAAGCTCAAGCATGATAGTGAAGAGTAGAAGTTGACCTGCAGTGCTTCCAGGGATTAGTGTGGAACAATTTCCATCCTTTGGCCTTTCCCTTACAGAGTAAGGAGAAGGAAGCAAGGAACAGTACCTGCTCCTACAGGAGATACGGAGAAGATTATGGCTTTTATTAATATTCTGCCAGTGTCTGTTATTCTATAAGCAAAGGGGTTTTTTTTACAAGTAGTGTTTTGGTGTATCCTGGGGTCTGAACAATTGTGGGTTTTTTTTGTCTCCCAAGATATACAACTTCTTTCCCTTAAGTTCGGTGCCTGATAAGATTCTCCTTGGTAAAACTCAGGTTAAACTAAATTAGCTTCTCTGTGAATGTTAAGGAGATTAAAGTGGCTATTTTTAGTTAGCTATGTATGGCTTGGTTCAGAGTGAAAGCAAATGTATGTGCAAGGAGACAGAATTAACTCAAGTGTAGAAATTTGCTCTTGTAAGAAAGAATGGAGAGCTAGGAAAGATGAAATACTAAATCAGAAGGCAATGATGAGTTCTTAAGTAGTCTGAAGTGGCATCTTCTGGAGAAGGTGAACATACCCTTTTTTTTCTCCTCAGCTGTTCTGAGGATTTTCAGGGGGAAATCTTATGTATGGAAATCAGACTATGTCTACAGTAATAATGTAGTGGACATATTAAATGTCATGCCAGACAGGCTGCTTGATAATTTACTTTTCTTCTACCTGAGTACTTTCATACATTTCAGTCTACATAACCCAAGTCCAAAGACTTAACAGATTACCAGTGAGACTGAAATTCTGTGTTTTGTTTTAAGTTCCTCAATTTTGTGCTTTCATTGCAGGTCTATTGCAAATAGTAACCATAACCCTTGCTTTCTTTGCTTAAGAGAAAAGCTTGTCACTTGCCAAGGTAGTACCTAAACCTTTTTATCTGAAAACCCAAACAGAAAAAGATATTGTGCCTCCTGGCCCCCCTAAGCTACGTGTGATGCGTCAGTCTTCTAGTTACCTTTGAAGTTTCATTCATTAATTTCTTTTTCACTGTCTTTCTTTATGATCTCTTGTTGAACTCCATGTCTGAACAGAGGTAGGAACGCTGTTTCATGGTGAACTTGAACTATTCTCTTAGTGGTGTAATATCGGTACGTTGCCAACAGATTATGGTCATGCTTGTGTAAATAGGGTTAGCATAGATCCACTAATCCAGCGCTCTACCTCCATTAAGCTTTGGTGTGGATTTACAAATATTTTATACTACAGTAGCTTCTGCAATATTGTACAAAATCACTGAATCTGGAGGTGAGATCCTACAGTTCATTTACAGTAGTAGTCAGATACAGTTGCCAAGTGTTGGGAGAACAGAGAGCAAGACCGAGGCCACCAGAATCACTTTAATGTCACAAATTTCTTTCCTAGGAAAATGTTTAGGCAAGCCTTGTAAAAACTTTCCTCACAAGTAATAAATGTATGTATCAGTAATATGTGCGAATTTAACTACAGTAGCATACCACTGCAGCAGTCTCGTATGGGAAAAGTACAGTCCAGAAAACTGATGTGAGCTGTTTCTGTGTGTTGACTTACACTTTTAAAGCCTCAATTATGTCAGCCTTTTGTCTCCAATTTATTCTACACTTTAAAAATGCAGTTGCTTGTTCCAGCATACATATGGTAATGTATGTATTATATATAAAACACAAACACTGACATGAACTCCACACAGCCAATTTAAAACACAATTTGTTTCCCTATCCAACAGGTAAAAAGCAAGATGGAGCTGTTGAAAATCGTAACAAAGGTAAATGAGGGTTCTCTGATCCGTTCTTGCAAGAAAGTTGTTATTTTCTGAGTGTATGTAATGAATACATACTTTGCTATGAAAATGCGTATCAAATACTTAGATCCAAAGTGCTTATACTAAAGATGGCATAAGCGAATCTGTGCAAAACAAACACTTGAATGAACTTGGTAGTCTCAACATAGCTAGATACCACAAAAGTAAAATTTACAAATGATTTTCAAGCTATCTTGTTGAAGTGAGTTGACCTGGTTGCCAGATGCCCACCTAGCTGCTCTCACTCCCCCTCCTCAGCAGGATGAGGCAGAAAATCGAATAAAAAACTTGTGGGTTGAGATATGGACAGGGAGATCACTTACAAATTATCCTCACAGGCAAAACAGGCTTGACTTGTAGAAGATTAATTTATTGCCACTTAAAAATAGAGTTGGATGGTGAGAAACGGAAACAACTAGAAGCACCTTCCACCTGCCCCCCTTCCAGGCTTAACTTCACTCCTGACCCCTCTACCTCCTTATTTTGAGGGGGGGGTGGGGAATGCAGTTTTTTGGTCTCTTGTCTCTGTTTCCCCTTCCTCACGCCCTTCCCCTGCTCTGTCATGGGGACCCTCCCACAGGAGAGTCATTCATGAACTTCTCCAGTGTGGGCCCTTCCTCCCGGGGAAGGTCCTTCAGGAGCAGACCGCACAAGCGTGGGTCTCTCACAGGCCACGGCTCCTGCCAGGAGCCTGCTCCGGCACAGGCCCTTCACGGGCTGCGGCTTCCTTCAGGGCGCATCTGCCTGCTGTGGCAGGGGATCCTCCATGCCGCTCCACTGTGGTTCTCTGGGGGACACCCTCCCCCGCCGTGGTCTTCCCCACAGGCTGCAGCGCCCCTGCTACCAGCACCCGGGCACACCTACACCCAAGACACTCGTTAAAACATTCACGTGCAGTATAGTATCTCTGGATACAAGGTACTACGCAGTACTAGTGGTTACTGGAGCCTGGTGTTATTAAGCTTTCTAAGTATCATTGATTTTAGGGGACTCCTAAATGGCTAAACTTTATTTGATCTTAACTTCTAGCTAAAGCTCAGGACGGTGCGGCCATGGAAATGCAACCACTGAAGAGTGAGGATGGTGGGGATGGAGATGAGAAAGACAAGAAGAGAGCAAATTTGCCAAAGAAAGAAAAGTCTGTTCTCCAAGGCAAACTTACAAAGCTCGCAGTTCAGATTGGCAAAGCAGGTATGATGTATCGGTACCCTCCTATGCTGATGTCACATGCTTGAATAAAATTGGAACATGCGTAGTTTGTGAGGGGGTAACTTAAGGAGCTAGCCTTCACGGGTTTGATTATTTTAAGTGCAAAATTCTAATACGTGCAAGTATGCAATTGTGCCTGAGCATGCTGTGGCTTTTCAGACTGTGTCATATGGATGGTTTTTATTTTTCCTTGATTTATATAGATTCAAACTCTAGAGTGTCAGCTTCTGGGAGAGAAAATTCCAACCTCATAATATTGGACAATTTATGAAAGATGTATCTAGATAATATATGGCATTTAGTAATGTACCTAGAGAACTATAAATTGACTGAAGTCTGGAAAATGTGGTAGGGTCGACCAGGTTATCTCTAGTACTTCCAGAGGCTTAGGAATTTCCACTTAACATATGCCTTGCTGATATGTAACATTTTTATTGACTTTCTACTGTCCTTTAGCTTCTGCTACTCTTCTATCAGCTAATATTCAGTTGTCAAAACATTTAAACTCTTGCTTCTTGAAAGTTGACTAAAACAACGATGAAGTTCAGTGTAAATTTTAGGCTATGTTGTCTAGTATGTAGATGTTTAATTCAGGTATTTCCAGATTATTTTGGCACAGGTAGAATTATTGAAAGATTTACGCTAGAAGGAACTTCTAGAAGCCTTGTAGCCCAGCCCACAGCTCAGAAATGGCTGACTTCAGCATCTGTCATAAGGCAGTTATGGTGTGAGGACAAAGCAACTAAAATTTTAGCTTTAGCATTCCATAGTTATGTGTGGCAATGTTAACTGTTCAGAGAAACTTGTACTAACAGATATTGAATAAAGCTTCCATGGTAAGTTTTGTGTAAAATACTGTTCTTATCAAACAATTTTTTCACATCCTTCATAAGTAAGAGGTCTTGTTTTCCTTTATGCATCTCTTGACCCATTGTATTTCCCCACACACCCTTAATGCTCATCTGCTTCATGCATGCGTGTTTCTGTCCTACTGCTTTGGGACACTCCACATGCTGAAGCAGCTTTCTGTAAAAAAAAAAAAAAAAAAAAGCACTGACACTTCAGTGACTTCTGGTCCTTTATTCCAGCCAGGTCTATTTTCCTTCACAGTTTTCCTGTGGTGTCTTAAGTATGCTGCTCAGCCTGCTAACGGCAGTTCTGAGTTGTCTTCCCAGTTACTCTCAGTTCATTGAACACTGTGCTTACCTGCCATATTTAATCCCGCCTTCA
>KL269575.1:0-20210 GCA_000699545.1 Podiceps cristatus | reverse complement strand
GATGCAGGGTGCAGACTGTCAGCAGCTTTCTCTACTGAGTAAGTCGGCAGTACAATTGTTGAAGGCCTGCTGAATTATTTCAGTTCTTAGTCTGCTTAGTTAATTGACTTTACATATTGGTCTCTCCTGTTCATAATCAGATTTATACTTTTTCAATTAAATGGGAAGGAAAAAAAATATTTTAGGAGTTTCTAGGTGAAATGTGTGGGGAAATACTTAAATTAGAAGTTGGAATACCTTTAAGAACTACCTTAAAGTTTCCTGGCTTGCCTGCTTAAAATCTTAGCTATAAACTAACTTCTATAAAGGCAGAAGTATTTGTGCTTGACTTATCCATAGTTTGCATTGCCAAATATTTGAGATAATTTCTGAAAACCGTTTCTTCTCTTTTTAACAAGGTTTATTGATGTCTGCAATCACGGTGATTATCCTTGTGTTATATTTTGTTATTGATACCTTCTGGGTTCAGAAGAGACCTTGGCTTGCTGAATGCACACCAATTTATATTCAGTATTTTGTGAAGTTCTTCATTATTGGAGTTACAGTCTTGGTGGTGGCAGTACCAGAAGGTCTTCCACTTGCAGTCACTATCTCTCTGGCTTACTCTGTTAAGGTAAGTGGATAGATGGAGAACAGATCTTAAAAGTAGATGGGTGTATTCATCAGCTGTAAAATCTTAGTTGAGATGTGCCACATCACATTTATGTAACAGATTGGGGAGAAAATTTTCTTGTTCCCCTGAACTGTACACGAAATTTCTTAATCTCTGAATACACACTAACATGAACAGTGAGCAGTGGCAGCCTGTTGTCACCCACTAAAGATGTAGCTCGTAACATTGTACCCCTTGCTTAAAATAAACAGATGTGTTAGAGTTTGTAAATAACAAACTCTTCTATAAACCTGAACTTCTACCTAACTGATATGTTAAGCAACTACTACAAAAGTTTCCAGATTTATTCTCCTTGAGGACTGAATATTGTAGAACATATAGCTTTCTATTTACTATGTAGCATATTTTTTAACTCATGCTCTTTGTTATCTTAATTTTCTTATTACTTCAGCAGGCTAGGACTGGTTATTGAGCTGAAAATCTAATTGTAAAGAGAATGGCTGTTTAGGCTGTGTTCTAAAGCTCTTGCAGGACTAACAAGTAGTGGCCTTAGTGTTGTATAATTTGAAGTTACTCTGCCTCTTCAAGGTTAAAATACTATCCAAACTTGCTAAGTAAAGAATTTAACATGATGTCTGACCTATTTAATTTGCGTAGTCCTCACTATCATAGCTGAAACATTAGGCTCCCAGTTTGTATTTGATTTGAAGTCTGAATCTAGCATCTTTGAAATCTATATCATCTGATGTTCAGATAAGTCTGTAACATAGCTTACTTGACCTTTCTTGTAAGCAGGAAGACTTTAAACGTTGTATTTGGGTAATGCTCAGTCTGTACCTCTCCTCTGTTTGTAAATATCATCATAAACTATTTGCTTGTAACAGTTTGACTAGTATCAGTAGTCACTGTGACATACAGATACAGGAGGTTGAGACTGTATTTATGAACCTTGTTCAAAATGAAGTTTACTGTGATGTGATAGACTTAAAGGAGTCCTTACAGGATGTGGCAGCTAGAAATTCTTCCTCTGTAAGATGCCAGATAACTTAAAGGCTGAGTGTCTTCTGAAACTGCTGTGTAAGACTGGGCACCCTAAATGAGAGTTTCTGGAATGTGAAGTAATGGTCATGGCTAGCTGTTGACTGCTTTTATTTCCTTAGAAAATGATGAAAGATAACAACTTGGTGAGACATCTGGATGCATGTGAAACAATGGGCAATGCAACAGCTATTTGCTCAGATAAAACAGGAACATTGACCATGAACAGAATGACAGTGGTCCAAGCTTACATCAATGAAAAACATTATAAAAAAATTCCAGAACCAGAAGCTATTCCAGAGAAAACTATGGCTTACCTTGTGACAGGAATTTCTGTTAATTGTGCTTATACTTCCAAAATACTGGTAAGTGGATTTATTCGTTCTAACCAAGGTAACTAAACAGCTTCCTCAAAAGATGCAAATTGTCTGGTGGCCACACGGTAGGCAGTTAAGTCTAAGTGTATGGCAAAATGCAGTTTAAGGCATACTGTACCTGCTGTAAATTACTCAACTGTTTCTTTGAGACTAGACTTCAAAATAGCTCATTTCAGTTAAAACTGATAATTCAAAGATACAATCTCAGGAAGATAACTTCCTTTAAGTTCACAGTTTTGTGTGAATTTGTTTTTATAAGTGGGGCTGTTTACTTGAAAAGCATCTTGGCTCTATTTGAGTGCTACTTCAGAGCAAACATGTAATAGGAGCCTAACATTAGGTAGAATGTAATGAGAAAATGCAGGTACAGATGAGGATTCTGATGGGTTTTTATTCCAGATACTGTTGTATGAGTGCTTAGGCTTTAGAATTGTAACATCTTTGCTCATACCTTGTTTGATACTTCCAAAATATTCTGAAATAAAAAGAATGGACTGTTACACATTAGAAATACTGGACTATTTAGCACTTCTGTGTGCATCACTCCAAATATAGCTTCTTTGCTGTAACTATTCCAATGTGGTGCATAACTTACATTCTTTAAGGCAGCAAAAATAATAGTTAGGATTTAATTTTAAAAAATAAATAAATTGGCACTCGTCCCAGTTTTGGCTGTCTTTCCAGCAGCTACTGTGTTTTGGATTTAGTGTGTGAAGAATGTTGATAATACACTGATGTTGTTGGTTGCTGCTAAGCGATCAAGGACATTTTGCAGTTTCTCCACTTTTGCTAATGTGCGGGTGTAAAAACTTGGGAGGGGCACAGCCAGAGTAGTTGCTCCAAACTGGCCAAAGAGTATTCCATACCATAGATGTCAGGCACAGTATATAAGTAGGGGTGGCTGGTGGGCCGGTTCCCTTCTTTTTCCTTTTTTTTTGTTTGTTCGGGCCTTTTCATTTGTTCGTTCCCTTGCTTGGTCTCTCTCTGGAACTTGCTGAGATGGCTGCTGGGGAATATTTCTGTTCCATGATCACTGCTCAGGATGGGCTGTATTGGTTGTCAGGTGGTGAGAAATTGTGCATTGTTCATTTTATATAGTCTATCCTTATAGTTTATCATCATTATTAATATATTATCAATATTTTTTTTTCCTTTGCTGTTCTGGTGAACTGTTTTTATCTCAAGCCATGAGTTTTCCTTTCTCTTCGATTCTCTTCCCCACTCCACTGGGGAGGGGAAGTGAGCGGATGCGTGGTACTTGGTTACAATCTGGGGTTAAACCGTGACAGCACTTCAAGGCTTAGTAGAAGCCTCCACTATGAATGCTTTGTACAGGAATAGCAGTAAAACCCGAATCCAAAAGCCAATAAAGATAGTACCTTTGCAAGATTTTCCTCAACAGCAGTACTTGGAGTGGCACATCAAGATCACTGGCACCAATTTCTCTGAAACAAGATTGAGATACTACAAATGAGTTACAGTATGTGAGCAGTTTCACAGTCTGTTTTCTATGTATCTTTTTATAGAAGGAAAAAAAAGTAGCTGCATGTAAACCAACCAGGTCCCTTGCTGCTATGTTTTTAATTAAATTATATCCAATGCAGTCAGAGGTAGTTTGTTTTACAGTATCTGAGAGGGCTGAAAGAGAATTCTTGAGATCCTCTGATCCTCAAAGCAGGGTCAACCAGAGCATGTTGCTCAGGGATATATCCAGCCAGGTTTTAAGTATCCCAAAGGATGGAGATTCTGCAGCCTCTGGGCAACCCAGTCAAGTATTTGACCACCTTTAGAGTGAAAAGGTGTTTCCTTATATTCAAATGGAATTTCAGTCTTTCAGTTTGTACCCATTGCCTGTTGCCCTTTCAGTGGGTGCCACTAAGTCTGGATTGGTGTCTTTACTGTCACTGCACCCACCTGCCCCATTCAGTCATTTAATACACACTGATAAGTTTCTTCCCCAGAGTCTTCTTTTCTCCAGGCTGAATAGTCCCAGCTCTCTCAGCCTTTCCTCATATGTCAGTTGCTCTGGTCCCTTTATCATCTTTGTGGCCCATGGCTGGATGTCCATCTCTCTTGTACTGGGGAGCCCAGAACTGGACATCTTAAACTGCACATTAAAATTAAGTAAACATTTTGAAAGCTTGAGTATTCAGTACAGCCAAATCCAAGGTCTTGCAGTCTGAATGATGAAAATGGATCTCTGAATTATGATTAATATATTTTAGCTCTAGCTATTTAAGGCATGCCAGGCTGAGTAAGGGCTTCTGCCTTTTTTGCTACAAACTACACCGTAATGTTATAGCTATATAGGCTCAGAAATATCTTGAGAGAAATACTCCTTTAGTTATAGCACTAGTACATGCATTTTACACATTGCTGAGATAAGAAACTTGTTCTGGTATTAAAGGGCTGGAAACTTGTTTCTGAGCCCCTCCCAGTAAAATAGGCCATGGCCTGGAAAACGGAACTTGTAGTGGGACTTAAGCAGCTTAAAGACTTAGTTTATTCAGTAGAAGGCTAACAGGTGATGTGATCGTAGTCTAAGTCATTGAGGAAGAGTTATTACAGGAGAGGATAGTTTAATTTAGCAGAAATAATGCCATTTAGCTTAATTCACTTAAATTTATTTATACATTTGAAATGCAAAATTATTATTCAGGGACTGCAGTCAATTGATCAGGTAGATATTTCAAGCAATGTAAAATGCCTTTAGAAGGGTCATATTGGGATTATATACAAACTTAATGGGTGATTTTTGAGTCTGAGAAAGGGACTGAAAGATCCTAAACAGGTACAGAAGTTACTTACAAAAGCCAACAGTTTGACTTTAGCTCATGACTCTTAAGAACTTATCATTGCAAAAGTTAACTTCCCCATCCCAGAGCCGAGCTTGGCCTTAGCCTCCTTGTTTTCTAAATGCTGTAATTCAGAGGATCCTAAGTTAACCTCCTAATCAGCAAAGGTTCTTGTTCTTCTTGCAGCCTCCTGAAAAAGAAGGTGGCCTACCACGTCATGTTGGAAATAAAACTGAATGTGCCTTGCTGGGATTGCTCTTGGATTTAAAACGTGATTATCAGGATGTCAGAAATGAGATACCAGAAGAGGATTTGTACAAAGTGTACACCTTCAACTCTGTTAGAAAATCTATGAGTACTGTGTTAAAAAACTCTGATGGCAGTTTCCGGATATTCAGTAAAGGTGCCTCTGAGATAGTTCTTAAAAAGTAAGAACAACTACTAATGTACTTCAGCACTTAAATTTGGCTAAATGTTGCGGTAGGTTGAGGAGACTGAAGTGCTCAACAACATTGTGCCATAGCCTGTGAAATATTTCTGTCACCCCATTTGCAAACAAATGCAGCAGTCTTATCCTTGTGATTGCAGCCAACTTCCTAGCTTGTCTCCCAAAATTGTTTGACTTTCTACAGTAAGATGGGCAATTAGCATTTCAGTTACTTCAATTCTCACACCCCGCCTGTCCCCATGTTCCATCTGTCTGTGTGTGTGTCCCAAAAAAAAGAGCTGGTCATGATTAATTTTAACTTGTGAACTCTGCCCTGATACAGCAAAGTGTCTATGGATTGATCTGTTCTCTAGTTAAACTATTATAGTTTTAGGTGTGCTTGGTCAAAATACTCACACACCTTCCAGTAAAGTCCTAACAGCTGGTATGCCTGAATTCCAGGAAAGACTTGTGCCTGTGAGAAGTGATTACTTTTAAGATTTCTTTCACCTTCAAAAGACTGCAAGTTGGTGCCCAAGATGATAATTTTAACTGGAGGTTGAACTTGATCAATGAAGAAACTTGAGGGGTTTTAATGTGACAATGCAAATTGCTTCCTTATGCATCTGCCCATCTATAGAGGATTTATTAGAATGAGATTAGACTATTAGCAAGAGATTAGTCACCACTGGGACAAACCTTTAGGTGTGAAGGCGGTTGTGGTAACTCCTAACTAGGTGAGGAGACAAGTCAAGCATGTATACATCACGTTCTCTAGGGACAGCAGTTGTAGCCAGTCTGGTTTTGGTTCTAACATTAGACTTTTTAGTCTGAATAGTGCATAGATTATGTTCATCAGTTCAATTTACCTTTTGGTTGCTACTAGCCCCACCAAATCACTATATAGGAAAGTACTAATGCACTAAAGAAAAAAGATGAAATCTTCCTTCAGAACTTAGTGCTGACAACAAAAGGTGAATCTTTTTGAAGGACTCTTATTCCTTTTCATATGGAACTTAGATTTAGATGTACATTTTTTATAGCTAGATTTTAAGCCAAGTCTTATCAGTGAATAAGTATGTCTATATTTGCGTTACTGCTACCTTCAGAAATATTTTGTAGCTTATCTTGTTGAGCAAATGAACTGTAGAAGTTGTAAAACTCATTCAGCCCAGACTCATGCGGTCCACTTGGCTTCATAACTGAGATAAGAAAATAAGTAATAAGGACATTTGGCAAAGAACAAGAAAATCTAGACTGATTTGGATACTATTGGAATAGTTGTAATTCCAAAACTATTTCAGAGTATGCACAGGCTAGGAAAAAGCCTTAGCATCATAAGCCTCTTTCTTTACCCACTCCCTATGTGGTGCCAGAAATTAATCTCAGAGCTTGTAACCTGGTTTGTCAGTTCTGCTGCTCATTCTTTATTATCACATTCATGACTATTCTTGAGCACTGAAAGCTTAAGCATGAATATAAGACACAAAGAGTTGCTAATAAGTGTAGAAGAAAGGCAACAAACTGTTTCAAGCAGAACAGTTAGTTTTGTTGTACTTTCCTTACCATCAAGTCAAATATTTGAACTGAGTTTCCATGAAATCTTTACACAAAGCTTATTGGATTCCATTTAGTCATCTTGGAATTCTTTGAATTTATCAGAAACCCTATGACTGCAGGTAGTGGTTGCTGACATTTGAACAGATAACCAAGATCAGGGCATTTAGATAGACTTCAAATTTCATTTATGATGAATACCATGAAGCTTTAAGGGACTGCTTCATTTTCATTTCCTGGCTGAGACGGAAACTTCATTGTATGTATTGCACCTGGGAATTCCCTAAACCCTTGGACTAAATACTGAAATGTAACTGTAGTCATTTTAGCAGATCTGCCAGGTCTGAATTTGATATTTTTAAAAAAGTCATAAATCTTTTTTCATTGCCTCATTAGTACTAATTTGTAAAATGAATGCTTATGGCATTGCTTTATGGTAAAACTTTGCTAAGGATGCAGATGAACAAGACTAAATTTATTGTTCAATATATTTGGTAGTGTTAAATTCATGGATCAATATTGGTAAAGTATGCATGTTCTCTATGAAAGCAGTGGCATCTTTGGCATGGAGAAACATAACTAGAAGAGCTTGTGTTGAAATGTTGAGTACATAGTGTTGAAACTAGTCTTTTACAAACATTTTAAATCAGATTTCAGTATTTGTTTTTCATTTAATACTTCTCATTAAGAACTCTGTGCTAGATGCTCTCTGAATTCTTTTTTTGGGCAGCGGGGGGAGCAAACCTCACTACTCTTGCAAAGAGCGTTGGCTCATCATCGTACCAGAGTTTGCTTTTACTGATGTAAGTTTAGTGTTTACAGCTGTTTAAGCACCAGATGCATGTTCTGAAACCTATTGTACTTCTGAGACTTGTATAACTGTTAACAAGGTGGGATTATTTTGTTGAACTTGAAACTGAATTGACTGACTCAACCAGCGCAGACACCAATCTGTTTACATATAATGGAGAAATGGATACTTCTGGGGGGTAACTAATGTTTGTGTCCTAACTTCATGGGGCACTATTTCCGTCCTAGGATGACTGGCTCAGTTAACTTTCTATAGCTATTATGCTTTGCAACTGGGAAGAAATTAAGTGCATATGGAGAAAAATACCTTAGAGATGCTGCTACTGGCTTTTTTTGTGGATGCGTGAGTCTAGTGAAAACAAAGCTTGTGGAAACTTACTGGAGTTGACTAATTCAGTCCATTGAATGGGCTGAACCTCTGGTTAAGATTTGGTAACTCTTTAAACTTTGCTTTTCAGGTGCTTCAAAATATTGAGTGCTAATGGAGAACCAAAGGTATTTAGACCTAGGGACCGCGATGATATTGTGAAAACAGTAATTGAGCCAATGGCTTCTGAAGGGCTCAGAACCATCTGCCTGGCATTCAGAGACTTCCCAGCGGGGGAACCCGAGCCAGAATGGGACAATGAAAACGATATAGTTACCGGTCTGACATGCATTGCTGTTGTTGGGATTGAAGATCCTGTGAGACCTGAGGTAGGGTCATTGACTAGACTGCAGTGATTCTGGTACAACGGATCTTGATTCATGTTGTTGTTCGTCATGCAGCGAGTACAAGGAACTGAATTGCTATTGTATGCCTTAAGCATAGTTGATAAATTAAAATCTAATTTCTTGGGGGGAAAGTTAATGGAGCTATAAAAGCAGATTAAAACTACTTAATGTCACTTATGCTGTGTTACTGAAGCTCTGTACAAACTAATGACTTAAGGCGCTTACTGTGCAGGGTCTCAGTAGATGGAACTACTTCTCATTTTTTTACCAATTGGAATATTAGGAGTATTGTTTAGGATAATATTAGCCATTGTGCTTGTTGTCAACTTCTCATGGAGAATGATGGAGAGGAGGGTTTGTCAGCTGAGAACTGAGGTAAGGAGTCTGGCATGTGGCTGAGGTCTAAGGAGGGCAGTATTTTTCAACAGTGAAAGCTTTTATGCCACACCTAAGTAGAACTGCAGTCTGATCTGCACTGTTACCACTTCACACCGAAAGTCATGAGCAAAGTAGTGGAGTGTGAGCTGTAGTTTATTTCACACAATCATAAATGAAAAGCCAATACTCGGTACCTTTGAATACTACAGCCTATTATGTCATAAGGATTTTTGTGGTATTTTTGAATACAGCAGTATTTGAAAAGTGAAAGGGGTGTGTGTGTGTGACATGACATAACAGCAAAGCCCCTTTGCCAGAATTGCCATTTGTGTATTCTTCAGGAAAAGAATTGTGGTAAGCTACTCAAGTTTTTTAAATGTTCCATAACGACAGTCTTGATTTTAAAATAAGACTTATCCTGAATTGAGCCAAAAACATTACTTTCACTCACATGTCTAGATTTATTCAGCTAATGTACAATCTCTGAGCCTGGGGTGTTTTTTGTTTTGTTTTTTGCTTACAGGTACCTGATGCAATAAAAAAGTGTCAACGTGCAGGCATAACTGTACGTATGGTCACTGGCGATAACATTAACACTGCTCGTGCTATTGCATTAAAATGTGGTATTCTCAATCCTGGAGAAGACTTCCTCTGTTTAGAGGGCAAAGACTTTAACAGGAGAATACGCAATGAAAAAGGAGAGGTAAGCAGACTGGCTATGGAAAGTAGATCAGCAGATATTCTAAGTCTCCTAACTGTAAAATGTAACCAATGCTCTCTTTGCAGATAGAGCAAGAGCGAATAGATAAAATTTGGCCAAAGCTCCGTGTTCTTGCAAGATCATCTCCCACTGACAAACACACTCTTGTAAAAGGTAAGTAAAAACTATCTGAACTTCTAAGATTTCTGCCCAGCTCCCCCTCAGCTTCTAGAAAAATAGCTAGAACTGAGCAGTGGGAAGTGCCTGTAATGGTGTCTTCATTTGCCAACTGTTTTGCTTTGTTTTGTTTTTCTGCTTGAGAAATGGAGCCAACTAGAACTATCTGTTTTGATTTTTTTTTTTTTTTTTTCTTCCCCTCCCCCATGACTTTGAGGAAGACAAAAACTAGGTTTGTCATTCAGGTTTAATCTGTGCTGTGTTGTCAATTTTGGACTGTAACACAGAGATGTCATTTTATTTCAGGTATAATTGACAGCACTGTCTTTGAACAGAGGCAAGTTGTAGCAGTAACTGGTGATGGTACCAATGACGGTCCTGCTCTGAAGAAGGCAGATGTTGGATTTGCTATGGTATGACTTTTTTGGTTTTAATATTCAGTATTTTGGAGACCTGTTTGGATAAAATAACTTATCAAATCACTTAAGATTAAATGACCTTACTTGTTTCATGAGCCTAATATACAACTAAATTATTGGAGTTAATATCATTCACATTTAATACTAATTACTTTTTCCTCCTTCCTCAGTCCTCCATCTTAATCATGTTTATATTTGATGGAAAATGTCCTTGTGGCATTTGCCATTGAATAAAACTTAAAAATGCAGATCTCCAGTCACTTGCAAATCAAAACCTTTTTACCCAAAGGCTTGTTGCAAAATGTAGGAAGAGAATTACTGATACTGAAGGCTTTTGAAATGAGATCTGTTCAACATAAGGCAAAATGACTTAAGGTGGTAAATAGCATACTATGTTGACTTTGAGTAAAGCTTATATGAAATATGGAATGAGCTTATTCATCTGTTTTCCATGAAATGATGCATAGGAACAGGGAGACTAGAATGAGAGAGACTGCCAGTTGATGTTTAAAATGGCTTTGGAGGCTATACTAAGAGACATCTCCAGTACAACTGAGGTAACAGCATTTTATGACAATCTAGGGTCTGGATGGTTCCTTAGATTACTTGGCTTTCTTATTTTAAATTCTCAACTACTCTTTCAAATGGTAGCCAAACCAAGTCTTGGCTTTGAGTGCTAATACTAGATAGTCTCATGCCTTAAGTCTGTAGGCTTCAGCTTTCTTCTGTCTCTTTCAAAACACTGCAAGATAGATTCCTCAGGCTTCCTCTTGCCTCAAGATTCTTCCTCAATCTTAAGCTGAAAAGGTACAGTTTGGTGCTAGTAGGTCACTTGTTTCTTTGAAAGCTCATTATTAAGCATTTGAATGAAAAAAAAAAAATGAAGCCTACACTCCTATACCACAAGAAGATGCACTGACTCAGATGCTAGTCTTGAAGGAAAAAATGGAAAGAGAAGAGCTTTTGCATTATTCTCAAGGAGCATTTTTCAAAAGTAGAACTTAAAATTTGACAGCTACACATGAAATGTTCTCTGGACTGTAACAGTCTTGTTTTAACAAGTATCTGTTTTCTGCTATTGTATAGCAGCTGTAGTTGGCACTGTCAGAGGCAGATTTATTTTCATCTTCCAGAACTCCTGCAGTTGCTGTCTATGTTCATCTGTGGAAGAAACAAATTTCTCTAGCTGTTTATCTAAATAGCACTTAAAATATACCATCTACTATGAAAGGATATTTATAGGTACCTTTTAAGGTGTACACATAGCTGTGCAGATGACTCATTTCCTTAGCAAAATAAAGTATCAAGAATAAGGATCATTAAATTTGCTATTGAGTTAGGGTTTTTGAAATTCTTAGACCAAAATAAATGCCCTTGAAGTAGTAGTTATGCAGAATTCGGCTTAACTGTTTGGACACTGTAGGAAACTACAGATGCTTAAAACTTCAGAATGTCATTTTGCATTGCAATGTCATATGCAATAACGTTGCATATTCTATTGTTTAATGCCAATGCTCTTCTGCAAAAGGTTTTTGGTAACATGTATCATTCTACTGTGATATGAACACTTGCATTGCCCTATTGCTAGAATCTATATAGCAAACTCCTTCCAACATAGACTAAACTGTAGTACTGCACCATCTGGTGGCCTCTAACTTGAACAGGGTTCAGTAGCATTTCTTTGGGAGAACTTAACTTACATAATGTCTTTATCAACAACTTGAGGACTTTTATGAAGGTCTTAATTTTTAAGACAACGTTACCTTTTTTGTTTATGTTTTCCCATGCTTGAGCAGAACTTGCAAGCAGAACTTCATTCAGTAGAACTTTAGATGCTTGCGTTAAAATAGTTCAGACGTGGTACATCAAAGTGAATGCTGATCAAGGGTATAATAATAGGTTCTATTACATAAGTCAGTGCTTCCTGTGGTATTTCATAGCGTTTTTTCTTTTTCTACCAGGGTATTGCTGGAACAGACGTAGCTAAAGAAGCTTCTGATATTATCCTTACAGACGACAACTTCACAAGTATTGTTAAAGCAGTTATGTGGGGACGAAATGTGTATGACAGCATCTCCAAATTTCTTCAGTTCCAGCTTACTGTCAATGTGGTAGCAGTAATTGTTGCTTTTACAGGAGCATGCATAACACAAGTACGTACTGGTGGTCGATTGTTTCAGTTAATAAAGGTTGAAAATGTCATGACTGATTAACTCTTGAATTCAAACTTTCAGTTAAATAGAAGTTTAAAGAACATAATGCTTTTTCACAACGTGCCAGTGTTGTGTAATAAATGCCTTTAATAGCTTCAATTTGTTCACTTATATTGGAGGGTTTATGTATCTATCTTTATAGGATTCCCCGCTTAAAGCTGTGCAGATGCTGTGGGTAAATCTCATAATGGACACATTAGCTTCTCTTGCCCTGGCAACAGAACCACCCACTGAAGCTCTTCTGTTGCGAAAGCCTTATGGTAGAAACAAACCTTTGATTTCTCGTACGATGATGAAAAACATTTTGGGTCATGCATTCTACCAACTCGTAGTGGTCTTCACACTCCTGTTTGCTGGTAAGAATACTGAGGCTTTACAAAGTTATTCTAAAAGTTGTACAGAGATGTGACCTTACACCTAGGTTTTTTTGTTGAAGCGTGTGTGTAAGGACACCAATTAAGCTGCTGATAAATGCCTTTTATACACAGGTGAGAAAATTTTTGATATCGATAGCGGAAGAAATGCACCTCTGCATGCTCCTCCTTCAGAGCATTATACTATTGTGTTTAATACGTTTGTGATGATGCAGCTTTTTAATGAAATTAATGCCCGAAAAATTCATGGTGAAAGAAACGTTTTTGAAGGAATCTTTAACAACGCTATCTTCTGTTCTATTGTTCTGGGGACATTTGTTGTGCAGGTAAGTAAATTCTTGGAGGGGGGTGGGGGGAAATGCACTTACTACACTGCTGTACTTGCTTACCTTGGAAATGCTACTCAGCTAGTGCCAGGCATTTCATTTCTGCAATGTGAAAAATCTTCAGTGTCAAACATGCTATAAATCACTTGGAAGTGCTGCTTGACAAGAGTTTTCAGGTAAGACCTCTTTGAAATTGGTAAAATTGGAATGTAGAAGTACTTGTATTTACCTTTTGAATTTTCTAGTCCTTCAATTTGATCTTGGTGTTCTAGTCTCTAGACAAAATGTGAAGAAGTTGTATGTTTCCCCCCAGTCAGAACTCTTCCTCATAGTATCTGCCTGTGCATCTGAATGAGAGCCCATTTAAACAATTGTACAGCTTCTCATATCTTCTTAAAGAGATTAAGACATCAATAAGCTTTAGAAACTTAAGTGTCAGATTTATCTTCCTGATGCAGAAATCAATTATCTGTATTGGTATATATTTTACAGTAATCTGTATAGATGCTGCTGTTTTAGGTGAAAAACACTGTCTAGGGACCTTCTGTTGGTGTGTCTAGGCAGATTTGTAAAAGCTAGTTAGATAACTCAGTATATGCTAACAAATGGAAAGAAATTATCTGAAATTGACTGGGTTAACACACTGGTGTTGAGAAGCACCAAGTCCAAAATTGAATCTAAAGAAAACAGTTTGCAGGAAATAGTTTCACCTTCTAAATGGCTTTAACTTCTAATTCATCAGAAGAAGTAACCAGCAAATCAGTATACTACTTTTTTTTGGAACTCTTTCTCATTTTGACTTAAGTTATTTTGGACTTAAGATATAACCTATGCCTTAAGCTTCTCCTTAGGCTTGGGATTCTATGAAGTTTACCAAATTCATAGCACTTCAAGCAATGCAAATCTATGCATCTCTGTTCCATGTAAAGTTAGTTCACTTATTTTCCCGGGTTTAGTTTTTTTTAGGTGATGCTTCTTCAGATGCTACCTATATTTTAAGGGTTGCATATGTAGCAGACTGACTGTTGTGCAACAAAGCCAAATATGTAGAAATTACTCCTGACTGCAACTGTGTTCCCTCTATGAAGTTTGCAGACGGAATGCTTTCCCAAATAAGTAACTCCCGAGTTGTTGTCTGTGTTTTATTCTGTGTTAATAAAAGAAGATACTCTTGGGCTTTTCAGCTGCCAGGTGTCCTACTTAATGGTCAATACTGTCTCGTTTTCACACCTGCCCTGCTACTTGAGTTGTTGATTCTCCAGGGCAGACTTTCATGCATATAATTCCTATGCAGAGGGATACCTTGCTCATTAGGGCCTGTACAGCTTGTTGTAATAGGTAAGTCAGTAGGAGCTCATTTAACTTAGCTTTTGAGATCTCTTCCCTCTCCTCCCAAGGCTTACTACGCAGATGTCATGCAGTGATGACTTAAAGTCTGACATTTAGCACTGATGGGATACATAGTAATATTCTGCTGAATTATTTATGAAATGTTTCATGTCTTGTGGATCTACAACTTGTATTAATACAAGTTTATTAATCAACTTGGTTCTCAGATGGGTATTCGTATGATAAATAATCACTGTAAATTTGTGACATCGAATACATGCTGTAATTGTGAAATGAAGGGAAAGAACTGCAAGCAAAATGTAGTCAACAGGTTTTTGCGAGTATGACATTTGAAGAATAAATGGGTAGTCCTTGAAATACTGAAAAGCGTAAGAAGAGGGCTTAGCTTTGGAAACTTGCTCAAACTGCTGAAACAGTGGAAGTATATGCTTAGTAAGATGAGAAATCCTATGTTCTAACATAGAGTTGTGCGTAGTGATCTGGAAGCGTTAGGGAATTTTCTAGTAAAAAGTCACTGATACATGTTGTTTAATGATGTTGCTCTTCGCAGATAATTATTGTCCAGTTTGGTGGGAAGCCTTTCAGTTGCTCAGAACTCTCAATTGAACAGTGGCTGTGGTCCATTTTCCTGGGCATGGGAACACTACTCTGGGGCCAGGTAAACTAGCTTTTTCAAAATGCCAAATATCTACTTGCATTAGAATACTTTACATGGAAAATACGAATACAGTATCTTTAGCATTCAGATCTTTCAAGGGGACTATATGAATATATGGAGATTAATAGTATAATACTGGTTAAAATTGACCAGTTCAATAGCTAGAAAGTCCTTAGTTGGATATTCCATACTCTGACTTGGTCAATTAGTTAGATTTCATAACTAGATGCTATGGCTGGGTTATGTTTAGTAACTTTTAACTAGAAGCAGCTGTAGTTAACTTTTAAATATGTAATTATGTCTTTAGGCAGATAAGTACTAGAACAAGTTTTGTAAGAATACAGATGCAATGAACATGTTAATGCTGTAATGTATTTAACTTAGTGTTGAATAGTTGCCTTGAAAAATCAGAATTGTTAAACTTGTTTGTATTTTCTTGATTTAAAAACTTTCTGGAGTAGCAAGAAATGCAGCAAAACTCAACTTTCTCTTTAATCTTCATTTGCGTAATAGTAAAATAATTGGAAATTTCTCCCACCTAGTAAGCTATTGCAGTTTGATTTTTATTCCCCCCTCCCCCCTCAGCATTTCATTACTGTTGCATACACAACAGTGCTTGTAAGCAGCAAGCTTATTTACATGAAACTTTAGAACTATGGAGTTTTTCATTATTTAATGACATAGCTATCTAAACTTTTCATACCACATTAGGAGTTTTCCATTACAGTTTCTTTCCTTCCATTTTGTAAAGGACACATCAGGTTTCAGTATAAAATTGGTAGGGTGAATTTTAGTTGCAAATACATACATAGACACATATTCTAAAAATGGGTCTAAGCTTTTTAATAAGGTTCTCTGGAAAATTAATTATTTAAAAAAATCAAATAGAGTCACTCTGAGGTTTAAAAGTAGCCTAGAAGAGAATCGAGATGACTTGAAATACCTTTGACCCAAAGTGTCTTGCAAGGGCAAAGCTTCCCTGCTGCAGTTCATGCTGCTCTAGCATCTCATTAAAGTCAAAGAGCTTTTGACTTTCTGAGAACAGTAGAAACTGAAGTGTGATCTGGGACCATCCATAGTAGATATTTCAGCATAAAGGGCTGTTTATCTTGCTTTTGGAGCAGTCTTTTTCCTCTGCAGCTGCTGAAATGGTCTTCTAGGTTTGTGATGATCAAGGAAAGCAGTCTTGGAACTGATCTGGATCTGCTAGATGGGACGTATCAAAAGATGATTCCCCTTAACTACATAGTTCATCAGAATAGCCCTGAAGGTGGGGATGAAAAGGAAAGCTGGAACAGCAATATGTAGCCTTTGTTTAGTTTAAGATAGATGACCTAGTGTACACCAAGTAGCAAAGTAACAGTTTGGGGTAAGGGTTTTGGAAACATCGCTCACCTTTCAAACGGATCGATACCTTCCAGGTCACGAAAGAATGCATGTCTGTTCTGTGTTTCTGAATTCGCTGTGGCTACTTTTTAATTAAATGATGTAGTTCTCACTTGAGGTAACACATCATGCTCATCGAACTGATGGAGTTCTGAAAGCTCTAGATAGAAGCACAATCTACAGAATTAAAGGCTCTTGTAGCTTCAGTACTGCTCCTTCCTGGCATAGTCAAGTAATGTTAAAGCGGAATTCTTTGTCCTTAGCAAGGATGTTTTGTTTTCTAGCTTTGTAGTCCAAGTTTCATTTCATACCTCAGCTGAGGTTGTAGGGATACTCACAGCTTTGCAGCTATTCAGCTGGAGTTATCGCTCTACGTTGAAGCACTCATTCCATTTACATAATTTGTTAGGTGTGGTTTTTTGTTGGTTGGGGGTTTCTTTGATTTGTTTGTGTGGGGTTTTTCCTTTTCCCTTCCTTCTCCTTCCCACCCCCCACTTTGCTAATTTTACGCAGGATATTATGTTAAGCCTTATGCCTGGTATTACATTTATTATATTTTTTTAAAGAAAGAATAACCCTGACTTATACTTTTCATTCATCATTAGTTGATTTCAACAATTCCAACCAGCCGTCTGAAATTCCTTAAAGAAGCTGGTCATGGAACACAAAAGGAAGAGATTCCTGAAGAAGAGCTAGCAGAAGACGTAGAAGAGATTGATCATGCTGAGAGAGAATTACGTCGTGGTCAGATCTTGTGGTTTAGGGGCCTAAACAGGATACAAACTCAGGTATGGTCTCGAAAAAGGTAGGACGCAGTGGGTCTTATGAGGGAAATCTCTCCATCTCCAGTCTTTTGACCAAGGTGGCAGTTCTAACTGGTGTGACTGAGACTGTCAAAAGGGGGTACGAATGTCTGCGTAATCCCTCAGGGTCCTCTGTTTTCTTCAGCTCTAAATGCAACTCTTGCCTGTGTATCTGCTCTATAAAAAAAAAAAAAGTGCCTTTTTTCTTTACTTTTTGTGTGTTATAGATGGGATGATCCTTTCTCTTGTTCTCTCTCTCTCTTGCTGAGCAAGCTGTCACAATCTCTGATTCCTTGCAGATGGATGTAGTGAATGCTTTCCAGAGTGGAAGTACCATTCAGGGGGCTCTAAGGCGGCAACCCTCCATCGCCAGCCAGCACCATGATGTAACAAATATTTCTACCCCTACACATGTAGTGTTTTCCTCTACTACTGCTTCTACTACTGTGGGGTGTGAGTGTGTGTTCCTAAAGTGCATGAAATTAACATTTCCTAATTCACATACCTAACGTTTCTCATTTTCTCCTTAGTACTTAAAATCATCGTTCAGGCTTTTATAGAGCTCTTCCACAAAGTGGGGTCCTCAAGACTTTTTTTTTCTTAGAGGGCTGAGAACAGGTGGAACAGTTTCAACAAAAGACTTTAATGTGAAAGCTGTGAGCCTGCATATCCTGTGCCTTCATCCATTTGTGTACAGAGGGATGTTTAAGATAAAACGGGAAAACTGTTGTAAATTTTCGAGTATATGCCTCTTAGAGTGACTTACCTTGAATAAGTGAATTAACTTGTATAATCATGGACCCAGGGCAACAAAAATGTCTTGTACTGCATCACAAATGATACTTAAGGTAAACAAGCTGATGGGAAACCAAATGGTATGTTAAAAATATGAATGTAGTTAGAACATGGAGCACTAAATATTTTTTCTTTGTAGCGTGTAAGGAACTTCTGAATCTCTGCTTTTGCTGGACCTTTTTTACTAAATAACACAACTTTCTCAACATCAGGATTCGGGTGGCGAAAAGGCTTCTAAAATGCTTGCAAGTCAGAAGAAACATTTAATTAGCTAATACAAAAAGGAAAAAAAAGTTTTAAGCATTGATTGGTGAAACTTTCATTGAATTCTGAAGGGTTTTTTTCCTCTCTAGGTTCTCCTGGCAGCAGTTCATAAGCCATCAGTGAAAGTAAAGTTTGTTTCACCTTAATTCTGCCCTCTTTATGTTGTGCTCTAAGTGGCATTTCAGTTTCAGCCTTCCTCTCTGTAGAGGCTAGAGATTTAATTACTCCTGTATGTAGGCTTAAACTCTGGAGCCTGAAGATGCATAACAGTTGTAGTTGAATATTGATAGGTGATAACTATTGTTGAAAGAGTTTTACATCTTAATTATATATTACATGTTTAACTTCCTTCTCTAACTTCCTGGAAACTGGTTAAATAATTGTTTTTTTAAAATAATTGAGAGGGATTCTTCCCCCCACCACTACCACCCCACCCCCACCCCCCAGCTTTTTAAACTTTCAGATTACCAGATGGATGAAGACCCTTAATTTCAGGAGCTGTCTTAAAGGACCTAAGACTTTATCATGTACAGTGATTCTGTGGTAACAAATTTCAGGAGCTGTCTTAAATGAAATATTATCTTCTGATTTTGTTTTTGTTTGTTTTTTTTTCCTACGTGAGCTTGTACAAGTATTTACCTCCATACTTGTTCTCCATTGGTGAGACAGATATTGCCCTACCTTGCAGTAGTATTAAGAAGCTCAGCTCACAAATTCGCATGCCTCAAGAACACGAGATGAAAAGTAGATGTAACAGTAAGGATGCACAGAATTGCATCTCCTAGTTAAAATGCTAATGAGTAACCTGTATCCCTAACTACACTCAAGAACGTTAATTAGACATTCAGAATTCTCTACAGAGCAACTTCATGCCATGCTGCCATTTGAGCAGAATCTAATGGGCACTGCAGCATCTCATTGCATCAAATGACCAATGCCAACGTGGAGCTACAATAGCAGAGAACTAGTTTTTGATCCTCGCTAAGTAGTACAGCCTCCTGCTACACCCTCCAGGAGAACAACTTTTGATAACTAATACGTATTAATGGGAAGCAGATGTGTTATTTCATCATGTTTCTCTTTCGGAGCTATTTGTTAGAAAATAGTTCAGCTGTTCGTATGAAGTGAGGTTGCATCTCTTAAGCAGCCATCTGGCTAGGAGGATTTGGAGTACTTACTGCATTCCTTGCTATTCTGGTACTCGTATGAGGAAGGCCCGATGACAGTATAAATTACACACAACAAATTGTCTTGTTTGCTCCTCACTTATGCAATTTATTTATAGTTACCTCTCTTGTCTAATTATCTTGAGTAGTGGAAAATAAAGCCTTCAAAACACTAGGTTTTCCTTTTTTATGTATAACTTAAAATGTTGATAGTCTGATTTCTGCCTTCATGGCTGGGCTCTTTGAGGGTCCTGGCTTCATAGGAGTGTCTAGACGGCTTGTTTAGTATTCATTCTGCATGGGAACCAAGCCTTTATTGTGGCTATGCTTATATTCCTATGATAATTACAGCTGTCCTGCTAAGCCAAAAATTGTTTTCCATTACTGCTTATGTTCTAACTTACCATCTGTAAGCAATGAAAAACCAATCCCATGAGGCAGTCATATTTCATTTTGCCACATAAATCAGTGGCACAGTGGGATGCAACATGCCAAATAAAGGCATTGCAAACTTTCAGTCTGGCATTGTCACCACTGATTTTCTTGTTAAGTGCCAAGACAGTTTATGCAGCTTGCTGGACTTGTTAAAGGCTCATGTAACATGCCAAGTCCTCAACAGCATGCTCAATTTTTTTTCATGTGATGAACAGTAAAGTATAGCTGCTGTTGTAATCTTTTACTTCTCAGCTACCAATGAAGGGAGGACAGGAAATAGTGTGAATGTGCTTATGTCTTCCCCCTTGTGTGGGTGCCCCTCCATGGTTTCCGTAGTTAATGGGGCTCAGCTGTGTACCTGTAGTACAAAAATGGGGACATGACAGCTTTTGAGTGAAATTCTTTGTGCAAGTGCTCTGAGGTCGGGGGGTGGGG
>JMFS01059371.1:0-15774 GCA_000699545.1 Podiceps cristatus | reverse complement strand
AACAGGCCCGAACGAAATAAGACAAAAATAAAGTAACAAAAAAGGAACATGAACAGAAAGCAAACCAAACGAGGAACCAGAGCGAGGGGGCAATGGCTGACCCTCACTTACCCCGGCCATGCCGTCTATGGCATGGAACACTCTCTGTGGCCAGTTTAGATCAACTATTCTGGCTGTGCCCCTCCTGAGTGTTTGCACCTGCACATCAGCAAAACCTGGGAACCTGCAAAATGTCCTTGATCGTTCAGCAGCCATGAACAGCAGCAGCGTGCTGTCACCTTGTTTCACATACTATATCCAAAACACAGGAGCTGCTGAAGACAAAACTAACTCCGTCCTGGCTGAAACCAGGACAGATACACAGAGATTTTTAAAAAGCAAACTTTTTGTGTATTCATATAGCATAACTTTCGTAGCTACAGAAACACAGATATAATGGGTAAAATTGACTCATCATGTACAGCAGTATAATGAAATTTTGCCTATAAATGCTTTTTTAAAAGTCACCTTTGAGTGAAGATCATGCCTGGAAACTGAGCTAAAATCTCAGAAATCTATGGGGATCTAAACAGCACAACCATATAATGGAAACTGTGGTTTAATCTTTGCTATGTATCCAACCCAGCATTGCATTTTGACATGTATACAAATTTTATCTTCAAGGAAAACCAGCACAAGGAGTGCAGAACAGGAGTAAACCTAAAGATCCTCTAGAATATATGGACCAAATATAGTCACCAGTACACTATCTGCACAGTGTTTTGAAAAACTAATATTAATTCATCCTGTCATGTGGTAGAGTATGCACATGCTGACACTAAGGCTCTTTCATAAGCCAGCTTGATGGTGGAAGACACCAAACCATTAACTTCTCTTTTAAAGATAACAGGTTGAAAAAAACAGTGAATTAATGTTTTCAATAGAAAATTAAGACACAAATCTACTAAACAAATTGTGTTTTGCAATTAATCAAATATTTTTGTAATTGCAAACATTTATCCCACTACATTAAGCATGTCTAAAGTCAAACTCACAGGCATTCATGATGAAAGCTTGCTGAGCTACCAGCTGGCTACAAAACATACCGACAATTTAAAAGACACTTTTTTGGTAAAGTCATGGCTTTAACAAACATTCACCCTTAATCATAACACCGCTGAGATAACACTATATTTCATTACCTGAAGAGTTGAGCTCAGGATCTATCTGTGTTATAATTCACTGGTTTGTAGTATTAAACTGAAGGTATTTGAAGGACAAACTATGACAGGCGATAATGGAGTATATTTAAACTACAGACTGTGACAGGCAATAAACTCTCTCTGGTTATCAGGGAAGAATTGTACTCTTAGAAATCTTGAAACACTGGTGAGACGGATCAACACAAGTCTATAAATCCAGTGAAGACGTCTTTTCCAGTAGAGTGACAAGACAAGTTTCAGTCTGTAGTTATCATGAATTTAACTTCTGACAACTTTCCTGTTAGGGTGAATCAACTAGTAGACAGTTGGTTATAGGTCTCCTGATTCGGTCATCAGTGAGGCACAGGTGAGTGAATACTCTGGAAGAAAGTAAAAATTCTAGAAACAGAAGTAATAAAACCCATAAAACATCTTAAAATATCTCTAAGTGTATGAATATCTAACATAATCAAAGTCCTTCATATAGCCTTCCACTTAAAAAATCAGAACATCATAAACCATAAAAAGGACATAAAAAGGAAAAAAGAAACAGCATGGGAAAAAATAACCAGCAACTTTTGTGTATGTTTTTTCAATGAACATTTAATGTTTTAATCTACAAACAACTCTTGTTTTATTACTGTAAATTTAGAGATTTTGCAGTATTTAACCATAAGAGCTTTGGAAAGAGACCGCAAACACTAACCTAATTGTTCTTCCCGTGTTGAGCCCCAGAGAGGAATGACTGTGCTGGGACAGGGGCTGTGATCAATTCAAGTGTTTTGTCCTTTTAAATTAATGCATACAAGCAATCCAAATAACTACAGTAAGATCATTTGAATATTTAAATATTTACTTTTCAGATCAAGGCCATAAGCCTAATCTACAAATGTTAATGCAGTAATATTATAAAATACTAAATCATAAAAAACAAATTCACAGGAATAAACTGAATTATATAAAAACTCAGTTTTAAGTCTTTTCCATCATGCATATTGCATGGCTTTTTTTGGTTCCTTTTGAAGCAATAGTTCTGAGTCCTCACTGTAATGGGATAGTGAGCTGTTCCACCAAGATAATTTTTTAATCTCTGAGAAATGTAATGAATACATAAAAGGCGCTTGCAACCTTTTGTAGCAGAGAGCATTAGGACAAAGGAATGCATGTTACCAAGCATTTTTCAAGTATTACATGTTGCTTCATTTCTCTAGCTGTCCACTATTTCCACTAAACTATAAAACAAGTACCAGAAAAAAATAAAATAGGAAGAGGTATAGAAGTTTGATAAAAAACTAAGCAAACCAAATAATTCCTTTTTCTTTCTTTTGTCTTAGAATCATGGCTGCATGACACTAAGTGCTTTCCGTGCATGTGTCTTAGCTTTTCTTTTTCTTGTGAAAGGGCAAGTAAGTGATTCCTTTTATAAAGGCTTTTTAATGCATTCCTGTCACTAAAATTGCTTTTTATGGCTCATTCAAGTTCATCTACCAGTTTATTGATACCTGATATTTTATATGCGACAATCTCTGCAATGACTACATTTGCACTCTTAAGAATTCTCTTTCTTTTTCATTTCATCTACTTTTCTTTCCAGTCTATATCCTTCTGCATCACCCAGTCTCATTCCATCAAGTTTTTGCTAGACAGTAAAGAAAAGAGCATCTACATATGTAATGCAACCACCACTGTTCACAACTACATGTTTTCTGCATATGGGTAAGAAAAATATTTTCTGTGTCATGACAAAAATATTGTAAATATATTTTATCATTGGTCTAAGATAAAATCCTATGTATTTGTAAAACAAAAATTAAAAAAAAAAAAAACAAAAAAAAAAAAACAAAACATTCAAAATGGAGGAGGGGGGACCTAAAAACCCAACCCAAATGATTTCATCTTAGGTTCACAGAATCACAGAATCATTATGTTGGAAGGGACCTCTGCAGGTCATCTTGTCCAACCCTCCTCCTCAAGCAAGGTGACCTAGAGCAGGTAGTCCAGGACCATGCCCAGCTAGGCTTTAAATATCTCCAAGAAGACTCCACAACCTCGCTGTGGAACCTTGTCCCAGTGTTTGAGCAACCTCATAGCATGCAAGTGTTTCATTGTCTTCAGGTGGAATTTCACATGATGTATTTTATGATCATTGCCTCTTGTCCTATCAGTGGGCACTATTGAGAAGAGCCTGGCTCTCTTACCTTCATACCCCCCCATCAGATATTTATTTATACTCATCATTAAGATCCCTCTGAACCTCCTCTTCCCCAGGTTAACCAGCCCCAGCTCTCTCAGTCTCTCCTTATATGAAAGATGCTCCAGTCCCTTAGTTATCTTTGTGGCCCTGTGCCGGACTCACTCATAACTTTCTTGTTCTGAGGAGCCCAGGACTGGACAGAATAGACTAGGTCTTCATCTAACACAGGATATATTTATTTCTCCTTTTGCTTCAGTGACTCAGCTTCCTAGAAATCCTTGTTTTTACCACAGTAAGGTCTGGCAAAAGATTCTCCTCTTAATTCTGAACCAAATTATTTTTCCAGATATAGGAAAATGTCATTTAAAAGGCGGTTGAGCAGTTTTTGCTCCTGACATCTACCTGAAGTCCCGGTTACTTTTTCAGTGTTTATAGACCTTTGATCTGTTAAGATCAAAAGCTGGCAAAACTAATCTTGCAACTTGTTGGAGACAGACCATAAGACCTTCAGAACTGGTATTTGTACCATGGTAATGACAGGCTATATACAAAATAGATCCAGTGCTTTCCAGTTTTTAATTCCAGCAGGCCATTTTGCTGAAAAGTCATTCAGGAAATCCTCTGCATAATGATAGTGCAACATTACTTATGATAAAATGTTGTCCGTTTTGTTAAATTATCACAGTTTTTATAGTATTCATAATGTTGTAGCATCATTCTTCTGTCACAGTCCTCTATATCAAAGCTCTGTTCTTCTACAGTAAACACCCTATTAGCTATCTCTACACACAGTACTTGTCAACAGCTGAGCCCATTTTTTCAAAACTAGTCCTACTGAAATCAGAGACAGATGACACAGCTATGGAAAACGAGATATAAGCATCCACTTATACCATACCCTGCAAATGCACAGTTTGATAACTCAAAATTAAATGAGTAGGACTAATGTACACCCCCAGGTCAGCATTGCTCAAATCAATACAGCTGATTTGGTGATTATGGCTTATTCAGAAAGCATTCAGTTGGATGTAAACATGTACTTCTATGGTGAGTCTACAACTTGTAATATTGATGCGCACTGTAAGTGCTTTGGTTGTAGCTGATGAACTCTTTAATTCATGCTTTTCAATATTTTAGGCAGGACATATATCTTCAGGCTGTGTGATGGAAAAAAAAAAATATTTGATCACTCTTACTCATTTATTCCCATAGAATTTGCATTGGAATTAGCTTTAGCTAATTAGACCTCAGCTATTCAGCTACTTTTCACAAGAATCAAACATAGTGGAAGTATTCTGTGTATTTTCATCCTGTATATGCTCTACTTAGTAGGGCATTTATTTGCTTATGTCTCTGAGTATCACACACTTAACCATTGACAGGTTGAGTAGATGCGCTTTTTTCATAAGTCAATTCCAATATAAACCCTTACATAATGAACAGGGCTAGTCATTGGAGAGGATTTTTGTAACTGTTAAGTCCATCCTGTAAAACAAATTACAGAAGAATCTCAATTATCTGAAGGTCTCTTGGGACACCTGAAACCTTTGGGTAATTAGGGTTAATTGGGTAGAGCTGGCTGGCTGCACTGATGCTGCCGTACACATAGCCACAGGCTAAAACACTCCGCCTCCACAGATGAAAGTCTATTCTGGCAGAAGAGTGGGGACAGCTTGATTTCACAAGAGGTACATTTGTTGCAGTGGGGGCTTGAAGCTCATATTTTCTGAGATGTCCTGGCAGAAAGACTGCAGCCCCACATAACGTGGGATTAGGATCAGGATATCTTGGACTGCATGGGTCTCCATGAACAAGAACATCCAAGGGAAGGTCCCTTCTGTCTTTTTCATCTGCTTATCCACAGCCCAGCTAAATTAGTATGCAGCTAGAAAGACAATTCTAAGTATAAAGGCATCTTTTACTACGTACCTGAACTCTTTATTTTCCTTCCTCTGTCACAGAAAGTACATGAGTTCCCTGCCTGTATGCCAGACTTCCTCTTGGCTTGGCTAGCCCGCTGGAAAGCTGCAACTACTTGCAGGAGACTGGCAGCGCTAATTTAAAGAGGCTTTGGAAAACTGAAATTTCTGCCTTCCTGATTTTTATATATTTTTACTTTTTATTGCTCATTTACCTATTCCCACCCATAATGGCAGCACATGACAAACTCCTTAAACCTGTTAAAAACATAGGGCTTAGAGTTATTAAAGAAATAGCATCAGCAAGGGTGTTGAACTGACAAAAAGCATCTCACTTATTGAGATGTGGGTTTGATATTTTAAAAAGAAACATTCCTTTTACATTCTTATCAGGCTAGAAAAGCAAAAGAAGGGGGAGAATGTCAGCCGGCAGCCTCAGCACAAGCAGTGTGATTCGAGCATTTCTACAGTGCAGGCCCACTGTCCTCACAGTGGTGCCTGCAGACGTTAATCTAGGAAAAGCAAGAAGAATGAAAGAGGATGGAAAACATGTCAAAGACTATTCTCTCCTGTATTATCTCCTTTCAGGGTTCATCATGGTTCAAAAGAAAAGAAAGCAGTTACCAATTCCTGAGCTGTGCCATTCAACTAAGTACACAAACTGCTATGAACCACTGACATGTATTTTTTCCACAATATCTCTTTCAAAGAAAGCAGTGACTCTGCAATAGTGTTAATCTTTTGCCTTATTAAAATTTTGCTTTCATTATTGTCTTTTATTATGAGTTTTGCAGGTCCACCAAAAATGACAGGGCTCCAGCTTTGGACTGAAAGCTGATGAGACACTGAATGATCAACATTCCTTCTTCCCCAATAAGCTCATTTCAGATAATGGAACTAACCAGATTTATATCAATAAAGATATCAGTGCTTGCCTTGGGCTTTGCTAACCACGAAAAAAATCACTAAATATAGAACAGTTGTAGCACCTCTATTCATGACACTGATACTCTTTTCCAACAAAAAGGGCATAGATACTCAATTAACAAAAAAAGGATTATTTGCTCATTAAAGTATAGGCTGGTGTTCTGCTACAACCATTACATTGTGTTCTTGTCAAGCTAGAAGGAAAACTCAGGCAAAATCCAAATAAAATGAATCAGAATGAAACATCTACTCTGCTGATTATTTTAGAACTATTTTAACTGGTTTTATTTAAATCAAAAAAAAAAAAAAAAAGTATTTATCCCATGTGCCCCTAAGATCCAATTGTATATTTACCTACCTTTTTCATATTTCACAGCCAGGACTTCAATGTTCCCAACACTACCTAATTATTTTGTTCAGTTATAATCCCTTTTTCCTTGCTTCTGCTTATGATCTCAGGCTTCTTGCTCCCATCCAAACTCTTTCTCCCTCTTCTCCTTGACAGCCAGAAATAGGTCAGAAGCCTCTCCAGTATTATAAGCCTTTTGGTATTTCATTCATCTTGCAAAGGTCTGAGTATACATCTGATTCAAAGAACTTTTACCAATTGTCCAGATTTAGGGGCTAAGTTTGAAGAAAACCAATAGAATCATCACATTTTCTTCAACTCCTTCAACTTTGCCAAGGGACAAATGGCGATGGGTAGCGAGGGTGGTTTTCAGCTCCTTCCTTTGCCTGGTTTCTGCTTCTCCATCTGCTGGATATGCCCTTAAGGAGGGTTTTGAAGGATCCACTCACTGCCATGACATCCCCTGTAGCTTGTACCTGCGCAGGGTGCACATCATTGTCCTGGGACTCCCTGTACTAGCTCTTTCCTGGGAGCTTTGACTCTGCCTTGAGGCGGAACTTACAAGCACCTACAATGGAGACATCTCAGAGCTTTCAGTGATAACACCTGTATTACCCATGTTTTTACCTGGCTCACCTATGTCAATGTGTTATGCTGGGTTTGGATGGGATAGAGTTAATTTTCTTCACAGTAGCTACTAGGGGGCTAGGTTTTGGAGTTGTGCTGAAAATTGTTGGTAGCACAGGGATGTTTTCGATATTGCTGATCAGTGCTTACACAGAGCCAAGGCCTTTACTGCTCCTCACCCCACCCCACCAGCGAGGAGGCTGGGGGGGCACAAGGAGTTGGGAGGGGACACAGCCGGGACAGCTGACCCCAAGTGACCAGGGGGATATTCCAGACCACAGGACGTCCTGCTCAGCACTTAAAGTTGGGGGAAGAAGAATGAAGGGGGAGGATGTTCAGTGTGATGGCATTTTGTCTTCCCGAGAAACCATTATGCAGGATGGAGCCCTGCTTTCCTGGAGATGGCTGAACACCTGCCTGCAGATGGGAAGGAGTGAATTAATTCCTTGGCTTGCTTTGCTTGCACACACAGATTTTGCTTTACCGATTAAACTGTCTTTATCTCAACCCATGAGTTTTCTCACTTTTACCCTTCCAATTCTCTCCCCCATCCCACTGCAGCAGAGAGTGAGTGAGCATCTGGGTGGTGCTTAGTTGCTGGCTGGAGTTAAACCACAACAGTCGTTCATTAAAAATACTTTTATTTTCTATTGATTTTACTGCAGCATTTCCTGCATAACATCCAAAACTACAGCAATCTTGGTAGTTCTCTGTTTTCCTACTAAAAAGTGATACTGGGATAGAAAAAGGCTGCATGTAGAGGTATATGGTACAAGAACAGTGTTACAATCCCTGAAGCAGACTTGTTTAGTGCTAGGCAGGCTCTTCTTGACAAATGTCAGATTCTGAGGTTTGAGTTAATCATGCAGAGGCAAGCAGCAACATTATTCTGGCTCTATGGATGGTTACTCTTACCTGTGGTACTTATTTCATATTTCTGATTGTTTTATACATAAGAGGATGGGGATATGTATCATTATATACATATGAAAATCACCTGCATTAAAAAAGAAGGTCCTAATATATATATTTAAAAAAAGGAAAAAAACACACTAACCCCACTCCCCAAAGAAACACAAAACAAAACAAAAAAACCAAAACAACAACAAAACAAAAAACATTTTGGGATGATTATACATCCTGATGAATATACCGTACTGCGTTTGAAGGCAGCTAAGCTTCCAGTTTTGGTTCATTTCTTAACTGCTTTATATGCCATCCATTGAGAAGAGATGAGTCTTGGGACTGATTCTCCTGCAGGGAGGGAAGATGACATTTATGACAGAAAAGTGTTGAGCTGCCAGTATAGGTGTCAGGTCCATTGTCAATTTTGTAGTCCACTCTTTTCAGTATCTATTTAACATACTTATTGGATCCTACTGATTCATAGATTCATGGATTCATAGAAAGGCCTGGGTTGGAAGGGACCCCAAGGATCATAGAGTTCCAACCCCCCTGCCACAGGCAGGGACACCAACCTCCAGGCCTGGACCTACACGAGGTTGCCCAGGGCCCCATCCAACCTGGCCTTGAACACCTCCAGGCATGGGGCACCCACCACCTCTCTGGGCAGCCTGTTCCAGCACCTCACCACTCTCTCCGTAAAAAACTTCCCCCTAATATCTAATTTAAATCTTCCCTCCTTCAGCTTCAATCCATTCCCCCTTGTCCTGTCACTATCTACCCTTTTAAAAAGTTGGTTCCCCTCCTGTTTGTACGCTCCCTTCAGGTACTGGAAGGCTGCAATGAGGTCCCCCCGCAGCCTTCTCTTCTCTAGGCTGAACAAGCCCAGCTCCCTCAGCCTCTCTTCATAGGGGAGGTGCTCCAGCCCTCGGATCATCTTCGTGGCCTCCTCTGAACCCTCTCCAACAGTTCTGCATCTTTCTTGTACTGCGGGCCCCAGACCTGGACACAGTACTGATACTGTTTCTAATCTGAGCAGCATTTATTCTTAAACCCTTTGGGTCTGAGAAGTAGTATTGTTCCCACTCTCACAGGAGGGTGGAATGAGGGCCAAAGATTTTAAATTATTTGCCCAGGATCACAGTGGGAGTTCCTTCTCCTTTACAGTGTAAGTCGGAGCTACAAACGCTCTAGTCAATTTAATGGCTCCTGAACGCTCGAATCTCGTTGATGAACAAGCAAAGCAGGGCAGTGTGTTGGTAGCATCAGTCTGGCGTGTGGCCACACGCATCACTAACGAGCACACAACCAGCAGTGAGGTTACAGCAGGCCATGCTGACCATGTCTTTTCGCTTCTTGCACAGCTCCCTGCCATATACACCAGGGCTTCACTGGTGGACAGAAATTCTAGGGCTAAAACAGGATAAACACCATGTAACTGCTGAAATCAAGGTAGCTTCACACAATAAAATGGGGCAAGGCTATGAGGACTTTGAAGAACCCTGCTGAGTGAGCACACATGCCCTGGAATTACCTGGGCACTTTTCTCAGCGAGTCTGGGAAAAGGTAAGTTCAGTACAAGCTTTTTTCTGTTTTCATCCTGCTGCAGTTAGTGCAGTGAGTACACAGAGCCATTACAGACAAAAAAACCCAAACTGCAGGATAAAAGACAAGGCTACTGCATGTTTTGCTTATCTGGTGCCGGGCCTCATGCCTTTGGTGAGGGGACAAGAGACCTCTTGTCCCCAGGAAGCCTTCCTGGGACTTCTTATAGGGAACTATACCAGTCCTTATATAGGAACAAGGACATCAGATTAAAAAGGTGTTTAGTCAGAGCGACACAAGGTCTTGTTATGGCATTTGTTATTGGCCCTGGGAAGAGAAACCACTGGGCGCTCTCTGTTCTTGGATCCTCAGAGTCCTCTGTGTTGGATAAAAAGCTTCTGTCTGCCCTGAGGATATAAATCTACTCTTTGTTAATACTGCAAATACATGCTTTTTGGCTCTCTTCAAGATCCAGAAAGTCTCTAACGAAGCAGCTGAGGAATTTAATGTTCTTCCTTTTGGCTCTTGAGAGCACTTGCCCCTCACCATTATGTATGTCACCTAGAACAGCAAGTAAACTTCCTAAGTGTAGCTTAAATCCAAAACTGTTTTAAGCATTGACAGCATAAATCAAGCTAGATAGAGACTTTGTGCTAAATCCCAGCACAAGTTTTCAGAGGTAGCTCAGGGAGCTATTCCCAGGTGGGAGGAGATCAGGCTTAGCTGAGCCTTCCTGCAGTCCCTGGCTCACAGAAAGAGTGGAGTGTCAAGTGAGGGATCAGGGTTGATGACTGTAATTTAGGAGCAGGAATTTTAGAAATAAGATGACCTGTGTTTATTGTTTTGTGTGGATAGATTGTACTGGGCTTATTTTTCCTTTTCTCTGGTTTAAGCTTCATGAAGAAAATGTGGCCAGTAGCTTTGCCAGGCATGTCTGTGATCTTTCAGATGTATGAACATCCTGTAATTATAAGATGAAAATCTGTGGAAGGATAATGTGCTCAATTCCTCGCCCCAAAGTCTGTTACAAGGGATCAAAATTGCTTCTTTTGTTACTGGATGAAAGACAGTGTTTAATATTAAAACTAGTTTACTCCAAATCTGGTAGGTCCAAACAGTCCTATTTGTACATAACTTGGTGATCTAGTTTGTTGCCTGTTTCAGAGCATTCCTCTGTCTGATTAAGCTGTTAGAGTCAACAACAACAAAAAATCACTTCAGTGAATTTACCACTGATCTATTTCCAGTTCATGCAAATCAATGATGCCAAATTTCTTAGTGGCTCAATTTGTTAATCAGCAAGAGTTTTGCTGAACCTATCAATTGTCACTGATGTCTGAGAATATATTTAGGTATATGCCTTCCCTCATTTATATCATTTTTGGTAGATAGGGTATTATAATAGCCTCTAAACTGTCCCAGTTCCTCCTCCCCCACTATAGCTTCTTCATTAATTGCAGTCTACCAACTCAAATATACTGTATCTAATAACATAGTCTTTGATATTGTCTGACTACTTTAAATTCAGTTTCTCCATTCCTCCTTCTTCTCACAGGAAAGTATCATATTTTAACCCATGTGTCCCATTTATGTCTCCTAAATTGCAATAGGTCTTGCCTTTTCACTGCTGTTTGAAATGTCCTCCGAGCCATCCATCATTTTAGGTCAGAGTGGTGCAGTGAGGGAGATGCAGCGGGGCTGTGCGACTGCACTGAATCTGCTACAGTTCTGGGCTAGTCAATAGAAGCAGCAAATAAACTGCAGCATAACAAACAACAGCCCACCAGATTGATCACAGCAATGGTGAATACTAACGTCTTAAATTAAATACGTCTGACAGTATCCTCAGCTATTTCTCACATTTCATGCCAGGCTGTAGGTACCTTCAGCACAGGCCATGACAGCCTGCAGCATAATAACAGGGATGGAGACAGCCCTAGTGCAAACAGAGGGAGAGGAGGAGAAGGGGGAGGAAGGGCTGTGCAGCCATTCATCTGTACAGCACAGACATCAGTGTAGAAATATCTTTTGTGTCAGCTGATGCTAATGGAAAGAATAAAGCTTCCTTATCCCCACTGGTAAATCCGTGTCTGGTTATCACTTGGATTTCCTCAAAAAAATCAACACAGTTAATTCATCTGCCCTGTAGTTCATCTATGTCCCATGCATTTAACCTGTCATGGCTAAGAGGTATGGACTCTTGCAATATTTACTCATCTTCCAAAAGTTGCTACATACATGTATTTGAAGTCACGAAATGAGACAATTGCTATATAACTCAAACGTATTTCTAAAACATACAGACTTTTCCACAATGGTTATTTGCCCCTTCTTAAGCTCCAAGCTAGTTTTGCTGTAATATGATCTATACATAGCATTTGCTTGTGCATATGTATGACTGTTTCTGTACACAAGTAATATATCTGTATATTTGGCTTACCCATTCAGCCACTCCTCTGATGAGCAAACCCTGATCTTCAGTGGTTCCAAATGTGTGAGTAAGAAACACAAGACTGGCTCTTCCAAATTTGCTGAAAGCTTGTTACTATTACTATCATCAAAAAGCTTCACATTTATCTTTTACATGTGGTAATAGGCAGGGTGTTTCCCTTAAGGTTTGGGGACAGATGCTAAAGCTGATGTACAGTTGATGTACTGACCCCATTGATAGCATAGGAAGTTTTAAGGCTTTGGGATTTGCCATAGCTCTAGGAAGACAATATTCTTATTCTTCCTACACAGAATGAGGAAAATAGGCATATTATTTGATCAATAGTCTTACTCCTCCATATATCTAGATCATCTCCTGTTTATCTTTCATGCCTATTTGTACTTGGATAATATAAGACCAGATTCTGGCTGCCTAATCAGTCTGAGTGGGATGCTGTTTTCCTAGTAGTTTTATCAAAAAAAATGAATCTACCAGAGAACTAAGCACTAAAGAGCAAGTGTTACTAAAACACACTCTCATCCATCACTCGCATTTTCTGAATGCAGAGGAAAAAAAAAAGTCAGCAGGAGTCACCGGAGAGAGAAAAAAACACCTATATAAATGAGTACACAGCTGGCCTTGTCTGTACATTTTCATTTCTGTGTAAGTTTGGTTATTTTAGTTGCAGTTGTGGACATAGAGAATAAAGAGCAGACGGGTGTAATTTACAGGAAAAAAATCCTCTTTGTTTGTAAAATTGATTTATTCTAAGTCAATGGATAAGATCTCTTGAAAACTGAATTTGATTAAGGTTTATGCTTAGATTTTAAATACTACTGGTGCAATAAGAAAGTTTATGTACTTGTGCAAAATCTGCTAGCAAAATCCTGTAAGCCACTACCATATTTTTAAATAACATGTTTTTATGCAGCATCAGGATGCCTTATGAAGAGGTGATACAGAGTAAGGATGCCTGTTGCTAAGTATGTATCTTAATTATTAGAACAGAATAACTAAATATTTTGAAGAAAGAACAGGGAAGTGGGATTGGTCGTTACAATGATTATGATATTTTTGCTCAGTTTGGATGAGACTCGTCTCACCTAATTTTGGCGCTCTAAAACTTAGTTATTACATTTGAGTTAGTCATATAGAAGCTCTTTTCCCTCTCAGGTGAGGACAGACTTTAAAATAAAGCTCAAATTCTAAATTGTGTTAATTATTCTTTGGTGAAGACTTTCTCCTTCTATTGGCTATACAATTGGCTATGCAAGCCTGATTTAGTTTAAGCTAAATGAGTAACATCTAGATGGTTAAAGTCAGTTGAGATGAATCCGCCCTGTTAGATGCTTAGTGGGTGAACCACTAATATTAAGAGTAGTCTTGTGTGTCTTATAAAAGGAAATACTGAAAGGACTGAAAAACTGCAGATGCTGTTTCTCTATTTGAGAAGACTAAAAAGGATGACCCAGCAAAACATAAACTAGTTAGTCTGACATCAGTCACAAGTAAAATTATAACACAGTTAACAAAAAATTCAACTACCAAATAATATTACAATATGTAATTACAGTGCTCTAAATGCAATTATAGTGAGTCAAAATGGGGATTTAAAGAAGACAGGTCTTGTCATATAAACATGTTTCTTTTATCTTTGAGAAAATTACACAGCTAACTGATAAAGACTTCTGTGCTGATATTTTTCCAGGTTTGCACAAGCAACATGTATTATCATATAACATTTCAAATAAAAATCCCTCACCACATTAGGAAACACCACGTTTGCATCAAAAACTTTAACAGTATTTGCTAATGGGCAGATGCTAACATTTTACTGATAGTGTCCCTGCAGGGATGAGCTTTTGATCCAAATCTAGCATTTTTTAGAAGAGAATTAGACAACATCCGGCCTGAGGTTCTCGCCTCAAATTGGTCCTACCTTCACAAGGACTTCAGGTTTTGGTAAGACCCTCCTTTTTTTTTTTCATCGCTACCAGGATTTACAGAGTCCTAAGCATTGTGCTACAAGAGCCTTTAAGAGTCTCTAAAGAAAACAAGATCAGGTTGGCTGATCCCATCGCCAATATCTGGAGGGGTGGCAGGGTGTTTCTGCGAAATTTTGTAACCTGCAATGTATCTGTCAGAGCAAAAAGGTAGACCAGTCCCCTCAGCAATCCCACTGTTAATGTATGAAATCCAGAAGATAGATAATGTATTAGAGATGCCAACCGCCCTATACAGGTTCCTCCATTTGTGTTATTCCTCCACATGGTCACATTCTCATAAAGACTGGTGGCAGACGTCAGGGGGGCAGGTCTGAGGCTTTTTCTCTATATTATCTTAAACTGACTATGCTTGCAGCTAAAAACTAGAAACTCACTGCAGCTACACCAGAAGCAACCACAAACTTGTTATTACCGTCTATTTGATCTGTGCAAATCATTGGCATTTATGAGTTGGACACTATAGTACATAAGTGTCCTGCGTAAGGCAGACAGTTCTCTGCTGTTCTGCGATTAAACACAGCTGTTAATGCCAGTTCCATCTCCTGCCTTGCTAGACTGAATCTTGGCTATGAACTCAGAACAAAAGAATGACTCATTTAAATATGTTACTTCCACTAATTAGAAAGGCTCAGCTATACATTATCATATCTAGGACCACGAGTTGACATTAGGTGCTCACCCCATTAGCTACTTGTTTGCTCACTAGGTACAGAATAACTTTTCTCATCAGTAACTCTTCTGAATGAACCCCACCACCCTTTTAGCAGTGAAGGAAATATGTATTTTTATCACGTACCTCACTGACTGCTTTCCTTCTTTCCTAAGTATCTTTGTGTATTCTGCTTTTCTTTAAATAAACTGCTATACCTATTGTTCTTAGTCTTTCTTTGTCTGTGTCTTCCTTGCTTAGCCTAGCCTACAGAATACCGTGCCTGTCAAGATCTGGAATAGCATCTACAAAGAACAATCAAATTGCCATCTTGATGCTGTCAAAAGACCTGACTGAATTTACACCATTTACTTGTCCTGGTGCTCTCATTCTAACCTTAGTCAAATGGAAATAGTTTGTATAATTTCTCTTCATGCAATAATCTTAATGCTGGGTTTTGTTCTCATTACATTTTTTATCAAGCAGATGGAATTCTGAGCTGTTTTCATTCTCATTAAAATTTATTAGATGAATGGATTAATTATGTGCCAGTGTCTGGTCTCTTATGATCTTTGCAGGAAGAATCAGCCGCCATCTCTCTGAACAAGGAGGGATAAGCTGTTCTTGGGTATTACGGTTTGGGGGTTTTTATAACTTCATTTCAGAAGAATGTCATGGGTTTCAAAATAATAAGTGTTTTCCCTCAGGAAATGTGTCCTAGAGGGACATGTCATATCTGGCTGTCACAGTCACCATGTATTACTCCACATGATGGAACATGACAGGACTGAGCAACTGGTGGTAACGTGTCACACAGGAAATCCATGGGAAGAAACACTTCCTCTGGGTGAACTTAAGCAAAGTTTTTCCTGTTCCTTAGACCTGAAGTATATGTTCTCTAGAAAGGAACAAGATTCCAACATAAAAGCAATAAAACCACCAAGGTGTGGTAGTAAGTTTGCACAAAAGAATCATTTTGGACTGAGGAAATAAATAAAACATTCCTGTTTTTTTCTTCTTCCCCCTCCCTCCGCCGCCCCCCC
>KL269574.1:32756-44562 GCA_000699545.1 Podiceps cristatus | reverse complement strand
TCCCCTCCCCTCCCCTCCGTGGGGCACAAACCCACATTTCTCTCCCCCAAACCCACTCCTGAAAGCGGCTGAGCCCCAGCTCTTCACGTTTCTGTTGAAAGCAAAGGGCTGGATCTTGCAGAGGGAAGGAAAAGAGACCTGACGCCGGCGAGAACCACAGCCCTCCTTCCGCCATCTTCCCTTTCTCTGTTTTGATCACGCCTTTCCCCCCTCACTTTCCCTTTTCAGCAGCTTTCCAAGCCCAATTCCCATCACACGGGGAACTGGGGCCCCATCGCACCCCATTTCTTACTCCCTTTTTGAAGCAGAAAGGGCTGCAGTGTGAATTCCCCGCGCTGCCGCCTTTTTTTTTTTTTTTTTCCTCAGCGTTCATTTCCTTGGGGTTGGGTTTTTTTGTCTTTTTCTTTGTGTGTTTTTTCGCTTTATCTTCCTCTCTGGTTTTTAGAGGTATACGCACATTATTTTTTAACTCGTGATTTAGAGAAGTCCTACGGCAGAAGAGCTCACGTCGACGCGCAAAATCGATGCCCGAGGAAAGCGAGAGCTGCCGTATCGTAGCAGCTACGGAGATGGTGTAAAATCATCTCATAAAAAAAAGACCCCGAAGAGCTTGAACTGAGGCCGAATTGTTACCTTGCTTGTGACAAACAGCAAAAGGACATTTTATTTTATTTTAGCTTTCGTGAAAAGGGCTTGTTGTGATCTTTTAGTTAACCCCGATCCATACCATGTCTAATAACCACAGGTACCGCACCGCAGGTCAAAATTACGGCCGCAGCGAATTAAAAAAAAAACCAAAACAAACTGAAACAAAAAGATCAGCATCTTCTCAGCTGAATTAGAGGTTTTCAAATCATCTTGAATTAGTGGCGATGAGCCAGGGGGTCAGCGAGGTGGCCGAGGTGACGTCAGAAGTGGCGGAGGATGGTGGGGGAAGCCTCTGGAAAAAGAGGTCAAGTTCACTCATCTGAAAAAGGGGGAAGGAGGGAGAGAGCGGTGAATTTAGAGACTGGTCAGTGCAGCTTCATTTCCTGGAACGTACTGGAAAAAATTACCAAAGCTGTTCATCAGTAAAAAATGTCCGAGGCGGCTTTGCGGGGCATTGAGTTCCTTCCCTTGTGGGGAGGAGAAAAATGGGGATTTTAAGTCTGGACGGACCAGGATTTTGAAACTCTCGCGCAGCAAACAAGAGGAACGTGGCTTTGTTGGTAATTCAAGGCGAATAATTCATAATTCATGGCAATGATAATTCATGGAAACCCGGCGTCCAGCTGAGTGGGTTTGCCGAGGGCTGGGCTCCGCGTAAACCTGGCGCTAATTAATATTTCCCCAAAAGCTTTGGCTGCAGGAGGTGGGGTGGGTGCAGGTCGGATGCCCAGGGGAGGATGACGAAGGTTGGGATCAGCGCTTGCATCGGTGGGCAACAGCACAAGGGTGGGCAGGGGGGGACATTTATCTGCTACCGGAGAGCACAGACCCCATGCCCGGACGCGCAGACGGGAGCGGTTTGGGCATGGCAAAAACCTTTTTCCCAGGTGGAAAATCACCCGTTGCTGGAGGAGAGGACAGGGCCGTTGCTAAGAGCATCTCGACCCAAACCCTTTCAGGGTGCAGTGCCGGCGCTTGACCTCGAGGCAGGGAACGACCGCGGTGACCCTCTGAGCACGCCCTGGCTTATCTCACCGAAGACTGAAGCACTTCTCTCCAATTTTTCTTTCTTTCTTTCTTTTTTTTTTTTTTTTTTTTCTGTGGTGCTGCGTGATTCATTTCCTCCGTCGAGTCACTTCTCGCAGCTCCGGAGCTGCGGGCATCCCGTGCGGCCAGAGCTGCAGCTGCAGAGGTGGCCAAGAAGAAAGCAAAGCTTAGATTACTCGTTTGCAATTAAACCAGCCACTCCTTGATTTGAGCACGTACGGAGGAAGGAAAGAGGTACCTGACGCCGCACGAAGGCGTCGCGGGGCTGTAACCCGATTTGGCTGATCGGCTCCAGCTGAAAATTAAAATATACACCGAGCTGGTTCAGCCTGGGCAGATTTTGACCGGGAGATCCCTCAGAGCAGGTTTATTCCCAGTCCCGCCGGTTACGTGGGAGCATCTCACCCTGCTGTGGGCTGGGATCACCCCCCAAATGAGCGGTGAGGATGCTGAGTTCAGGTATTGCCACTCAACCCCGTGGCTCTTCTTCCAGCTGAAAAAAAATCTGGGAAAAAGGGGGAGGAAAGTTGGTTGTTTTTTTTTTTTTTCCCCCCATAATTTTGTGGTTTGGCTGCAGAGAGACGCTGGCGAGGGGGAAGGGGAGAGCGGTGACGTCCACCATCTCTTCTTTCTGCCAAATGCTCCTCGCTGTCAACTCATTATCCGGGACTCGGAGGTCACAGGTCAGGACAAGGAACTTCTTTTCCCTCTTCTCTCTGTAGCAGCAAGCTTTTGAAGACCTTGAAACGCCTTTTGGCGTGACTCAGGTTTCAGAAGGGTGTTGCAAAACTGCGTTTCGCGTAGAAAACAGCCTGAAATTCCCCTTTCTCCGCCCCTTCTTCCTTTTACATCCTTTACGAGGCTCCACTTTTCAAACAAGACCTCCCAGCTCAGATAGCAAAGGCGAGTCAAGAAGGAAACTCCCAGCTGCTGCAGAAAGAAGGAAAAAAAAAAAAAAAATCAATGAAGCGAAAGTAATCGTGTCATTCTTCTTCAGCCATGGCAGAGTGCGACCCGCTGGAGAGTCTGCAGAAAGAAGCATCTTGCTCCATCTGCCTGGATTATTTCAGCGACCCGGTGTCCATCAACTGCGGACACAGCTTCTGCCGGGATTGCATCACGCGATGCTCGGGAAAATCGGACCGGAGGTTCGCCTGCCCCCAATGCCGAGGAATTGCCCAGAAAAGAAAATTTAGACCAAACCGTGAGCTGAGGAACCTGGTGGAGATCGCCAAGAAGCTGAGCTCGAGGGTGGGGTACGCGGCCGGAGCGGGCAGCCTGTGCCCGAAACATCAGGAACCGCTCAAGCTCTTCTGCCAGGAGGACCGGACGGCCATCTGCGTGGTGTGCGACCGCTCCCACGCTCACCGCGCTCCCCGTCGCCCCCATCGAAGAAGCCGCTCAGGAGTGCAAAGTAAGAAATCACAACGCAGTGCTTGGCTTTCATGGGTTTGGTGGGCTTTTCGGCTCATCAGAGGCTGAGGTCTGCTAGCCGGGGGCTTCTCCACCTTCCTCAGGACGTGGGGAAGGATGTCCCGTAGGATTTCTCAAGATCTGGGATGTAGGAGGTGGGGTTGAGCTCGTAGATCGTCTAGCTGGGGTCGCTTTGCATCGCTGCCTTGGCTCCAGCCCCGCCTGGATGTGATGCGGCCGCCCAGACACATGGTGAGGGGCACAGCTCGTCTCGGGGGCGAGCGGAGACTTCAGGGTGCTGGGTCAGCCCCAGCCCACCAGTAAAATCTGCTCTTAGGGTCACCCCCCAGGAGTGCAAATCAGGTGAAGCCCGATTACCACCGTCACCTCCAAAGCGGGATTTCAGCTCCAGGTTCTCCGGGTGACCTTGCCCACTGGGATCCCCTTCCAAAAAGCCAACGCTTTATTTGCTGTCACCCCCTCCGGGGACCACAAAGGAAGCCGAGGCCGGTAGCTCATAGAAAACAGAAAAATTAGAGCTGGACCCCACCTTTGCTCACTTGTGCGCAGGCATGGCTCTTGCTGCTAAATTTTGTGCAAAATATGGATTGGAAATCCCAGATGAGTTGTGCTTTTCGCCGTAAACCTCTCCCCAAAGGAATTTCTTTCGGAGCAACAATCTCGGGATAACCGCGACGATGCTGGGAGGCATTTTTAATTCCCTTGAGTGAGGACGGGGTCAGGAGGAGGAGTCGGTGCTTGTGCGGAGGAAGCTCGCTGACATTTCATCCTGCCCACAGGGGAAGAAATGACTGGGAATGGGGAGGTGAAAGGCGACGTTAGTCACACCAAAACAAGAGGCGGCGGGGAGGGGAGAAGAAACAAGGGGCAGGAGGGAGAAAAGCAGCTGATAAAAAAAAAATAAAAATAAGAGGGGGGTCAGGGTGAGATGCGTGTGCTGTAAACGTCCATCGGCGTTTGTCATGGGAGAGTCTTTTCGGAGCAGATGTTAAAAACCAGGTATTTCTAAGGTGCAATTAATCTCCTCCTAAAAAAGAAACGCTGGGGACATTATTTATTATTCTAAGCCATTACTCCTCCTTCTGCAGAAGGTGACAAGTTTGGGCAGAGACGCTGATTCTGCAGATGATGGGAAGCAGCAGCAACCTGGGGGACCCGCTTAAGGGTAAAAAAAAAACCAAACCAAACACAAAAAACCAACCAAAAACGGATGTTGTGCTCACAAGGGGATAAAATGAGCCAAGCAAGGCAGAACAGATTATGGTGAGTGCAGGCCACAAACACACTGGGAGAAGGAACCAGCGAGGACCAGAATAGGGGTGTACATGAGGCTACGATATTGAATACGGCCTTTATTTGTCTCTTCGTTCACAAGATGCTCCATAGAAAAGGTCTGGGGACGAAGAGGGGCAAGAGAGTAAAGAATATTTAAATATTTCCAAGTTCTGGAGGGCTCATGCTCTAATACACCAGGAATTAGCTAAAGCAACATCGAAGCTGTGCTCCCCAACAACTTGCAGGTTAATATTACTATTTATTTTTTTTGTTTCTTTTTACGCCCAGGAGCAAATCCAAAGCAAACTGAAGAGCCTGAAGGATGAAAGAGAAAGGCTCCAAGGATTAAAACTGACTGGGGAGAAGAGAAGCCAGAAGTATCTGGTAGGTACTCACTGCTGCTGCGTGCGGGGAGGGGTCTTCTGCAGGTCTGATCTGCGGGTTAAAAGCTGTTGGATGGGCACCTAAATTTGCAGGGAGGAGGAAAACGCCTCCAGCTGCTCCACCCAGATGGGCCCATCCCTCTTGCACTTGCCTTGTCTTGGCGAGGCACCTGTGAATGAAACGCAGATGTTTCTCGAGGGGAAACGGGCAGCCGCGAAACGCTAGTGGAGAGCGAGGTGGTTTCCGAAGGGCGGGAGGCGGGCGCAGCTTCGCCGAGCCGCTTTTCGGGCGGAGGAGATGGGCACGTGGGTCCTCCTGGGCAGGTTTGCACGATGAGGTGGTGGGATGGTGCCTCAAGGCTTCTCCGTCTCCGCTGCGGACTGTTGCGCCCCAGGAACTGGTTTCTGCCGCCCAACCCCGGAGACGGGTCGGTCCCACCAAACATGAGGTCCATGAGGGTGCTTGTGTCCAACTCGCACCCCCGTGGGGTTTTTCTACTGCTGCGTAGCTGTCTGGGTCCCGGTGAGGGTGGTGGCTCTCGTGGGAGCTTGGGACATCTGAGCGTCCAGATGCAGACACGTCTCCCTCGGAGAGTGCACCGCGCCAGATGTTTCCACCACCTCCCAGCCCTGTTCTGGGCTACCAGAGCTTGGGGGACGGATCCGTAGCTCTAAGGAAGCGAGAGATGGCCATTTCCTCAAAAACAGAAGCAGAAAGCACGGCAGAGGTTTCATTGCAGCTTCAGGCTGCAAACGGGCAGGCTGCCGGGGTGAAGGCGAGCAGAAACAGGCGATGGCTTTCCCGCTAAATAAAGCGGGGACGGAAGGAAAACACCGTGACCGTGCTGCGGTCCCTGGCCTGGCTTCGGTCCCGTCCCATCCAGCTACTGCCCTCAATGCCAGCACCTGGGAGATTCGGGGGAATTGCACGTCATCTCACCACATCCGAATCCTCCTCCTCCCACCCCGGTGTCCTCCAACGGCGTCCCAGCAGGATTTGCCCCATGGCACACTTGTAGATGCCCGCCTGCAACAGCCGGTCTTCTCCAGGTTGGGGGAAAAACATGAAGCCACACTGCTCTCATGTTTCTCCAGCTGAAAAATAAAAAACACCGCCCAAAAAAGCCAGGCGGATTTTATGACTCCACAAGGCATCGCATAAAGCTCAAAGAAGACCCAAAGCCACTGAAGACCGGTCTTTGCTCCTGCTTTATTTAAACCGGGTCTTGTAGGGCTCCGATTTCTTCTCATCCCTCCCCATCTGTTCCTTGCAGCAGCAGACAAGAGCCGAGAGGTCGAAAATCATGTTGGTGTTTAAGCAGCTGCACCAGTTCCAGGACAAGCAGGAACGTCTCCTCCTGATGTGGCTGGAGGACGTGGAGAAGCAGATAATGCAGACCCAGACTGAGAACGATAGGAAGATCTCCACGGAGATCTCCCACTTGGGCAACCTCATCCGGGAGCTGGAAGGGATGAGCCCACAGCCGGAGAATAAATCCCTGCAGGTAAGAGCGAGGAGCTGGGCAATGGAGTTTGCAACGCTCTGAATGTGCCGTTGAGGTGGTGGTCTCCTCCCCTTCTCCCCAGTCTCTTTGCGTTGACATTTTGAGTCGTTTATTTAGGTGCTCGTTTCGTGAAGAAGCCCTGTCATACACAGCATAGCTCGTTGACGTTGATATGCAACGTCATATCCAACGAATGAGGAGAGGGACCCCAAAATCAGTTTTTCAGCATCTTGGAAAGCATCCAGCGACTGCTTCCCTCCCAGCCCCAGGCAAAGCAAGGGAGATAGACCGACGCACACCTCGCGTGACAGTGGCAAGAGCTAATGAATCCTGGGGCTTAAGTCCAGGGTGAGGCTACCCGGCATGGGACCACGCTTTCCCTCCCCGAGAGACCATGTCAGGCAACGCCAGGACACAAGCAGCATCGGTGTTTGGAAGTGGATATAATATTCCACCAGCTGGTTTTGAGCATTTCTTCTAGCCGAGGACCAGATCGAAGGGACCAAATGGGCTACTGTATGAGTACGGGAGGTCCCTGATGTTGCTCTGCGCTGGCACGAGAAACACCCGAAACAAGCAAAGCGTGCTCGCGAACGACAGCTGAGGGAGATAAGGGATATAAACGGGCTTGGAGATCGCGCAGAGTTTAATTCCCATCTTCTCTCTCCTTTAGGATGCCAGGAGTGCCTTGACCAGGTACGTGGCTCTCCCTTTCCGGAGGGGATGGTTGTCCCCAGCACGGTGTCACAAAGCGGAGAGGAATGGGGGAGCAGGAGCGGTTGTCCTCTCTACCAGGGTCCCCAGCACTCAGGGTGAGGAAGAACTAGGGAGGAGATGGCCTTGGGGTGAGATCACACCTCTAACACCTTCTCCATTCAGCTGGAGGAAGCCAATATCCACTGTTGAGGACGTCCAGAGCGTGTCCCCTCCTCCATGGGGACATTGAGACCACTGATACGTCCAGCAACATCTCAACTGACTCAATCTAATGCTTGGGGAGAAATAAGCTCACCCAGCAGCTTTTATGAGCGGGGGTTTGACGTAGCTCATTCGGCAAGGAAGGAATACAAAAGTCTTCTCCTTCCAGGTGTGAAGCAAGAACTTTCCAGCAACTGACAGAGAAGTTTCCCAGAGTAGAAAAGAGACTGAAGGATTTATCTCAGAAAAACATCGTTCTGAAGGAAGCCCTGAGGAAATTCAAAGGTACAAAGGAAGGGGAAAATCTAAACACGCTTCTGCAGCTGGAGAGGAGCGGACACTGGCCAACTACCAGCATAAAGCCCCGGCTAAGGAACGCTAACGATGAGTTACTCAATAACCCTCCTACCCGGGGCTGGAGCTGGAAGAGGGAGGGTAACTGTGTTCCCAGCCATATTCGCACCCGCGTCTGAATGCTTGAGTAACGTGAAGGACTAGAGCGAGTCCTTCCCTTTAGCTACACGAAGCAAGTAAATCAAATTCTCGATTCCGGTCCTATTTAACCCAAACAGGCTGTAGGTAACCTCTCGCCATCCACGCGGGAATCAACATGCAACGTTGACACGTTGCAAGCGGATGGTGGTGTTTACACAGATAAAAGAACCGAATGAGCTATTTTGAGACCATTCTCCATGTTGAGGTAACTGCCTCGTTCCCTCCTCCAATCTCTCATTAGTAATTGGTGCAGTCAACTCTGAATGAAGGAAATATCCTCATAAAACTGGTCATTTGGGGCTTGAAGGTCCGTCTATCCATGAGCTGAGTTTGTTCACCCGATGATTTTACTTGCTTTGCAAGGGGAAAAGCGCACCTCCTCTTCTTTACCCCCTTCTAATACACCCCCTCTCCCGCGTAAACAAACTAACAGCACTTCTCTCCTCCTCTCTCCTTCCAGAGAGTCTCCCAGTTGATCTGGATGTGCAGTGGGGTAAGTCTCAGGAGACTGGAGGCATACTGGGGTGAAGAGGGGGACCCAAGTCAGAAAAGAGAGCAAAAACAGGGAATTCACACTTCCGCGGTGGGTTGGCAAGATGAAATCCTATTCCCCTTCGATGGCACTTAAAAACGGTGCAAATCATTAGAGCCTTTAAATAGATTTTCATGGAGAAAGCCTTTACCAAACCGCTTCGGTCAGGCCAAGATTTCATCCCTGGAAAAAATACATGAGGGTGGAGAGGGGGGGAAATGTCCCTCACCTTCCCTCTGACATGCTGTTTTCCTTCTCTCTTGCTTTCCTTCCCATTAGCAAACGTGACTCTGGATCCAGACACAGCAAACCCCCACCTCATCCTCTCCGAGGACCGGAGGAGCGTGAGGTGGGATGAAACGCCCCAGAATTTGCCCAACAACCCCCAGAGATTCGATACCTACTGCTCCGTGTTGGGTTGCGAAGGCTTCACGGCGGGGAGGCACTACTGGGAAGTGCAGCTGGGGAGCAGGGGCTTTTGGGCTGTGGGGGTGGCCAGAGACTCAGCGTGGAGAAAGGGTTGGATTAACCTTGATCCTTCCCAGGGCATTTGGGCTGTTGGCATCTGCGGGGACAAGTTTCAAGCTTTCACCTCCTTCGAAACAGTTCAGCCTCTGAACGGGAGGCCAAGGACTATCCGGGTCTCTCTGGATTACGAGAAGGGACACGTGGCTTTCTTCGATGTCGATAACGAGACCTTGGCTTTTGCTTTTCCTCCAACTTCTTTCAATGGAGAGAAAATCCTGCCTTTCTTCTGGGTTTGGGAGTCCAGGATCCAGCTGACTCCTTGAGACCACATGGGCAGCAAGATGGACGTTACATGCCCTGGATAAGCCTGTAGTTTGATCCAGGAAACCACACTATATTTCAGGACTCTATGGCCAGTAAAGAATAAAGTGGAGCAAATGAATTCTGGTGTCCACGTTGAAGCTCATTCTCACGGGGTTTTCAAGAATAACAGCTTGAGAAGGGATCGTCTCAGGCAGACCCCCTGGGGTGAGCTGGAAAACGAAGCCTATAATTTGTGGGACACCGATTTCATGGCTTTGATCCCTTCTGCTCTTCTCCCGCCCTTTCCTAGTTTTCTTTACCTTGACACTCAACACTTGACGTTCAACAATGACGTTTCTGCAGGGCTGAAGAAGCTGGCTCTGGTTCCAGGGTTAGTTACTCGAAAGGAAAAGAGGATACCGCTGAATTAAGCCTAATATCTGCTGTTTTCTCACCGAGACCACTCACGAGCCAAAAAACTCACAGTATTGGCAAAAACATGCACATTTTAAGGCTGTGGTGTTGAATCCCATGGATTTCAGCTGCCTTTCCCAGAGTTGTGGGGTGGGACAAATCAGAATTTGGAGGAGAAAGAATTTCAGCTCTGCCTTTCTGCAATTTATAGATACAAATTTGTGTCAGGAAGCTTAGTAAGCAGTTTTATATAAATTTTTATGTGCAAAACGACTGTATTAAAGTGTCCTCCTGTATTTCAGGGCCTCTTTTCTCTTTCTTGTTAGAGAGGAACTGGGAAAATGGTGCTGGGCCACCACCAGCGTGGCAAACCCTGGTGGTTGCTGTCCTCTCTTGACCTTTTTTTTTTTTGTAAAGCTCAAATGAAAGCACTTAACGAAGCTTTTCTTGCTTCATGGTAGCGGTGATGGGAGGAAATAGCGATGACTCTTCCTGCTCACCTGCCTGAAAACCACCTGGACTGGAAAAGAGTTGAAAGGCAAATGAATGATGCTGGAAAGGGACAACAATGTTTGAAAGTAAAGGCATTTAAAGAGCGGGAAAAAAAGGAAGGAAAAGCATCAGACTCTCGACTATGTCGTGTCAGATCAGACAAACCTACTGGGACCTTGCGAGGACTTGGGGGCACCAGGAATCTCCAGGGACACGTGAGGATCTTTGATCCATAGCAGTGTCTGCGGGGTGTTAGTCTGATGTCCCACCTTACCCCAAGGGCAAAGATGATGTGCCGGGGTGGGTCAAGAGCGACAGAAATTCCTTCTGACAGCCAGGAAGGCCCTGCCCTCCAGTGAATTGTACATTTGAAGCCTTAGGGTCACCCAAGAGATGTTGGAGTTCTCCCAGACAGCTCTACAGATACTGTCCTGAAGGGTGCTGAGGTCCTTCCCAAGCCCCGGGCACCTCCCGTCACCCCTGATACCTCAGAAGCATTTTCACCCAGTGGTTGTCTCCCACCCCACCTGCACTGCCACCTCTCTTAGGTGCTAGTTGGGTGTGAAACTCCTGTTTTTAACTGCTGTTGAGTCACCAAATCCACGGGTCTCCACTGATTCAAAGGAGAGGCTTTGGAGACTGAAAAACCCCGATGCCTTCGGGAAGGGTAAAAACGGGATGGGCATCTCCAAATCTCTTCTCCAGCTGTCTCACTGCTGCTTCCCAGCAGCGACAGAGCAATGGAAGTAAATATATTGCTGAAAGCCCTCCTAGAAAGGGGCCGGATCTGGATTTAACCAATGTCTTACAATCAGGAAGATAAATCTCCTTCCTGATCATTCGAAAGCGAAAGAGACTCGGTCACTCTCCATGGCCGCCTGCCTATTTGTGGAAAACCTCTGGGATGAAGCCTCCTGCTCCATCTGCCTGGAACTTTTCCAGGCCCCCGTGTCCACCCACCGCGGGCACAGCTTTTGCCAGGCGTGCATCATCCAGAGCCGGGAAGGACTGACCACCGACTTCTCCTGCCCCCCAGTGCAGGGAGACGGTGCCCCAGCAGAACCTCCGACCCAACTGGGAGTTGGCCAACATCATTAAAGGAGCCAAGAACTTCAACCTGCGACTGGTCGGAGAGGTGGAAGGAGGGAGGGAAGAAGCACCAGGAAGCCCTGAAGCTCTTCTGCAAAGATGAGGAAAGGCTTATCCGTGTCCAAGGCGCATCGTAACCATTCTGCGGTTCCCGTGGATGAGGCTGCCCAGGAGTACAAGGTGAGGTTTTTGGGGGTTTTTTGGCATGTTGACGCACAAAGGGCCAGAAATTTCTGGTATTGCGGCTCTCGATGGGTGCAGACACCTGGGATAAACCACCCGTGGACTCGCCCGTCCTTGTCCCTTGATACCAACTATTGAGGTGGCATTACCTGAGGAAGAGGTGGACATAGGAGCACCACGCTTTTGGGGACCAAGGGGTCCTCTTCCTCAGGGTTGAGCCACCAGCAGAGGTTTAGCCAAGAGTAAGAAAGAGATACGTATGATTTCTCACCACCACAATCCCCACGTAACCTTTTAACCTCAGGATTTGCAATGCCAGGGGTTTACTGAGCCTCATGAGGGTTTGTTTATCCAGCAGCCGCAAATGGCTCTTTCCTCCAGGATGTGGGTCTCTTATCAAGATCAGCTATGCCTAAGAGCGGTAGGAAAGAAAAGAAAAAAAAAGAAGAAAAAGATCCTCAGCCCTTCTCCTACCTCACAGCTCCCTCAAATCTCCTTGACCTTGATTTAAAAAAAAAAAAAAAAAAAATTGCTTAAAAAACAAAAAAAAACATAAAAAAAAAGAAAAAGGCGCTGCGTCTCAGCTCTCCCGGTGCCACCCGAGACCCCTGCAGCAAGGT
>KL269574.1:18678-32531 GCA_000699545.1 Podiceps cristatus | reverse complement strand
AAAGGAATTGATTATACAATTATTCTGTTAAAAGCCAGCTAAAAATTAGCAACCTTGACCTTGATTTAAAAAAAAAAAAAAAAGAAAGAAAAAAGAAAGGAGGTTCTTGAAGCGGTTATGGGTGTCACAAAACCTTCCCAACAGGTACTTCAAGAGCGGTGAAGTTCCCCGTAGTTTCTGATAAGCATGGCAAGTTAGGCCAAAACTCATGAGATTTGCAACCATGACTGAATTTCCAAAGAAATCAACTTCTGCCTCCCCAATCTTTACCCTCACCTCCTTATTTGTATTTTTTTTTAAATTCTAAAAGCCTTACATTAATTACTTGCATCTAACCTAAGAGAACCCACTTTTCTATATTTTTCCCAACTAGATGGCCCTGCTCACAGAAAATGCCGTCCTCCAGAGATCGAAACTTTCTTACGCCAGCAGCAGATGCAGGTGCCAGACCTTTCCGTCCCCCGTGGACCAGCTGCTGTTAGATGCGAAAGCTCTTCAGCCGGCCCGCTGGCAACCTGAGCCTGCTCATTCCAGACAACCATGCCATTAAACAAAGGACTTATTTCTTTCCTCTCGGGAGTGAATTCGGACCCAACTGCAGCTTCTGAAATGAGAGGAAAAGGTGCTTCGATCTTCCGTGAGGCATAGAGGAGGCAGAATCCAGGACCACACTGTAGGTGCCCGACAAATTTCCTTGGCAGGGGATGGGGGAAGAAAGGAGGAACATTTCCCCTTCCTCTCTCCCATGGGTGGGCGATGCTCAAGGGGTGTGGGGAAGAGAGGGGGGGGGTTGTGTCTTCCCCAGATGCATCTTTTTGGTGGATACCACTAACGCACGACCCACTGTTGACTCTTGACGCTCTTGTCCTGCTCTCTACTTTCTTTTACCAGCTTTGGCTTGCCCTTGGCAGAGGAGGACGAAAGCTGAAAAGCAGAAGATTGTGACCGAATATAAGCAGCTGCACAAGCTCCTGGAGAAGCAGGAGTCCTTTTTCTTGGCCCAGCTGGAACAGCTGGACACAGAGATAAGCAACGCGCGTGAAGAAATCCTCACCAGGCTTTTGGATGAGACCAGGAGCCCGGGCAGGCGGATTTGGGAGATGGAGAGGCTATGCCGGCAGCCAGGCCGTGAACTCCCGAAGGTGAGACCCCGGGCTTCCCAAACTTGCTGTGAAGGCACTGGTGGAGCACCAGCTTGGTCTCCAGTTCTCCTTTTTATACCCCAATATGCTAAAAGAGGGACTTCTTTACAGTGGGACCCCAGTACTCCGAGGGGAGGTATTCCAGGTCACTAAGTCTCTTTCTCTCATCTAGGAGATCAAAACCACCTCGAGCAAGTCCTTCTCCTATCGAAATTTCACCACAATAGAGCAGCTTTGTGGCAGGATATTGGGAGAAATCATCTAGGGACAGGTTGACCTTTCTGGACTTGACCGAGGACACTGGGGTTTGGAAGGAGGGCTCTTCCTCGCTACTTAATTAACGATATTTTCAGATACGTACTGGTACTGACGGCTCGGTCACCTGCACGAGCTGAACTGGGAGGACAGGTCTCCATTTCTGAAGGGCACAGGTTTCTACGCTCTTAAAGTGAATAACTGGTGGGGAAAAGTCTTAAGCCGTTGCTGAAGGAATAACTCCGCCTAAGAAAAAGGAGCGTCAGCCTGGAACAAGTCGTCAAGGTGTAGCAAGGGCCGGTCGCTCCCTACGGAGCTGCACGCGACCGCACAGGGAGGGGAGATATCACCGGCCGTAGCCCCGTTCCACGTACCTGAGGAAGAAGAGCTGAGCAGGGCTGGGAAGAGCATCTGAGGGTAGCCCAGAGCATCAGGCAAGTCTGTGGGCAAGCCAAGAAGGCAGCCCACGGGGCGGATTGGCAGAGTCCACGGCCACGCATGGATTGCGTGCTTGCAAAAGGGCTAAATCCTTCAGAGCTGAGCTTAAATAGAGCCCCCGGGCCATGGGTGGGGGTGTGGGGTCCCAGGTGGGGCTGCTCAGGGCTGTCAATTCCCATTAAGGCCCTGACACCACCTGACACTCATCCTTTCGCAGCTGAAGGAGATCAATAAGCGTCTACGAGGGTGATGTGTGACCGTGGTGTGTAATTTGCTAAGATGCGTGACACCGCGCAGGCCCGTCGTCTTCCCTCCGCAAATTCTTCCCCACTGACTGCTGATAAAACACCGAGTAGCAAACTACAACCAGGTGGAAATACATCCCTTCTTTCCTTCCGGGTGCGAGGGAGAAACGTTCTCGCAGTCACTCGATATTTCCCCTGAGCTGGAAAAGAAATTCTGTGATTTCCCAGAGTAAACCGCAGTCGTCAAGGGGCCTACGGAGAAATTTCAAGGTGCTTCTTGCTGGGGAGAGATGGAGCGAAGCCGTGCGAAAGAAATACATCGTGGTTGGTGAACGAGGGATTTTTTTTTTTTTTTCCAAGATCCAATAAGAACTTTGCGAATGAGCAGCGAGTGTTGGTTCGACGTTGCCTGGCCGCCGCTGCTGCTGTTGCCCGTTGCATTGAGTCCCGCGTATTTCACATGAACTACGTGGAGACAGCGTCTCGCTGCTCTCCCGCGCTCCTCGTCGCAGACACGCTCCAATGCATCGTTGCCTTTGTTTTCTTTGCAGTAGCCCATGGGTGAATTTGCAGTAGCGCGTGGGTGAATTTCATGTGTCCCATTTTCCTCCTCTCCCTCCTCGAGTTTCTCTACATTCCCCCAAGGTTGTTCCCGGCTCTTGTTCAAAATTTTTGCAGAAATCCAGAATCAGACCAACTTATCTTTCTGCCTCTCACATTTTTCTCCTTCCTCTAGACACACTGGAGTTCAAGCTGCCTTTAACAAGTGAGCTGAACACATGCCCAACAAAACCCAACAAAACCATCCACTCACCCCTGGGAAACAAACCGGGGGCTGAGTTTATTCCCAATTCCACCATAAGCCTCTGCGGCTCCGGGTGCTACAACAAACGTGGGCTGTGCAAAACGTTGCGTGGAACGGGAGCTCTGCGAAGCTTTTTCATGGCTCCGAGCTCTGATGATCCTCCTGAAATTCCTGTTCCTGGAGGGACTGGGCATCCTTAGACCCATCTCTCCATCCCAGGTGCTACCATAGCTGGAGGTGGAGCCGCTTGACAGAGGGGAATTGGTGGGAGCAGATGGCCGGGGTCAACCTAGAAAAGGGATCAAGGGAAGGGGGACTCCCCAAGCGTATCCCAACCGCAAAGACTGTTTACACGTTTAATACACAACGCAGATACAGCTGCTGGAGCTGGCACCCGCCCTGCCGTCAGGGACAACCTCTTCAGCCCAAGCCTCAAATGAAAGGGTAGCGGTTGCTCAGGTTCCTTTCCTTTAGCGGAAAATGGGATCGTTTCTGTGCCTTAAAATATATTTTGATCTTTTAATTGTTAAATGACTGTTCCTGGGTGCCAGCAAACTCGCACTCATGGGGAATTAAAAGTAAATGTGCAATTCTACGTAATTTCTGCCTTGTGTGGGGGTTTTGTTGGTTTTTTCCACGGATTTTCGTTGGAAGTTGCTTTAAAGAACTAGAGGAAGGAAACATCATCCTCGTTCCTCTCTACTGCACAGGGGGATGATAAACCTGAGTTTTCGGCATTGTGGAAATAGAGGTGGTGAAAAGCCAGCAGCAATCCAGGAGTTGGAGGCATTTGCAGCTCGATCGGATCCTGACTCAATGCGGAAAGGGGGGAGTCAGAATTGGGACTAAACACATAGAAACGGGACTGCTCCTCTTGGCGCTGGCTCGAGGTGATCCCTGACGCGCTGGGGGTTCGTCAAGCAAGAGGCTGGACTTTTTCTTTGAGAATATACAGCAGACACAGGGGTTCAGATGAAGGTCCATCAAGTCCTTGTTCTGTCCCCAAAAGCAGATGCCTAAGAAAGCAGGTAAAAGCAGAGCAAGTATGATTATGGGGCCAGGAGCAGCCTAAATGGGTAATTAAACAATTAAAAGGGTATAATGAGAGGCACGGAGAGACTCGATGTTTGGCTCTGGCCTCCCTCCACCCCTGTTGGGCAGTTGCAGACAGTGATTCGATCCTTCTCCTTTCCAGGCTGGATAATCCCAGTCTCTCCCCATCCATCCTGAACTTCAGTTTGCTGGCCGGACCCTTCCCGCTTTGTACTGGGAAGACCCAAACTGGTCCCTGTACCCAGACAGGGCCTCGCACATGCTGTCGGAGGGGAGCAATCCCTTCCCGCTCCACTCTTGCTAACGCAGCCCCATACGGGGTTGATATCTTTGGTGCACGGTCCCACCGCTGACTCATGGACAACTTGTCACCCCCAAGACCCTGAAGTCCTCTTCCATGGCTGGTCCTGGTACGGGAGAGTATTTCACCCCCAGTTTCCTGAGATTTCTCCCCAACCACTTCTCCCGCCCGTCCTGGTCTCGCTGCGGGGCAGCCCTGCCCTCCAGCTTCCTATCTGCTAACTCACATCTGGCTCAGAAAGTCAACTGAACCGAAAGCAGTGGGAGGCTGGCAGGAGGCGAGGAGGAAACATCATGTGCGCTTGCCCTCCTCTCGCTCCTCTCCGTGTCTCCTGTACCGCTGTTTCGTAACATTAGGGCCGGGAGTTGATTTTCCTTGTTAACGACGAGAAAACGGCCAAGCCAGAAGAGGCAACGTCCTCCTCTTCCTGCAAAGTGAAGCTTGTTTGATCCTATCCCGGAGGTAAGTTGGGAAGAGCCATGGCGACGCAGAGCCCGGCGGAAAGCCTGCAGAGCGAAACCTCCTGCTCCATCTGCCTGGGTTATTTCCAAGACCCCATTTCCATCCACTGCGGTCACAACTTCTGCCGGGCGTGCATCACCCGTTGCTGGGAAGGGCTGGAGGCACCTTTCTCCTGCCCACAGTGCAGGCAGATGGCTTTGCAGAAGAGTTTCCGTCCCAGCAGAGAGCTGGCAAATATTGCCGGGATCGCCAGGGAGATGAGCCTGCGGGCAGGAGGAGGAGCGGCGGGATGGGAGAATTTGTGCAGGCAGCACCAGGAGGCTCTAAAGCTCTTCTGCAAGGAGGACCAGCAGCCCGTCTGCGTGGTGTGCGACAGGTCCCAGGCTCACCGTTTCCACACCGTGGTCCCCATCGAAGAAGCTGCCCAGGATTATAAGGTAAAGCCCCGGGATGCGCTTGCACCTCCCCGAAAATCCTTTCCCAGGGGCAAAGTGCAGCTGTTCGGCCGCACCCGCTCTCCCTGCACCTCCGTGGCGCAGCTGCGAACGGGGATCTTTGGGTGTCACTCACCCGTGTGCTTCCCGTTTGCATTTTATTACACGAATTTCTTTCTTTGTTCGTTTGTTTTGCCTTTTTTTAAGTGGTTAAATCAGTTATTGAAGCCAATTTTGCATACACGTTCCCCTATTTGCCGTTTCTTTAGTTTCGAACACAAAGAAACATCTTTTCTCTTTCTCTCTCCCTTCTCTGACCTTTTCTTTGCTGATCCGACCCCCTTCTTACCATCTTTCTCACCAAACATTCGAGCACGTGGCAGAGCCGTGCGAACGCAGTGCCACACCGTGCAGCGTGAACGGGAGGAACTCCTTGCTGCAAGACGTTGCTGATGCTGAGGGTTTCTGTGTGTTCCAAAAGCACTTCTAAAAATGCACATGGAATAAATCCATGAGGGTTATTAAATACAGAGATATTTGTCCCAGAGCCACCGATTTCTGGAGGCTGCGAGTGTTTTCGAGGGAAATCTCACTGCGCACTTATCTTGCACTTACATGCTTCGCTGGGCATGGGCTATCGATTACTGGTGGTGTTTTGCTCTTCTGCAGAATTTTGCCCCGTGCTCGCAGGAAAGTTGGTGTTTACAGATCGCGTTTTCTTTGCACAGATCTGCAGAGCGCAGGTTGCTTGTGGACCTTCCTCCTTCCCAAGCTTTGCTCCTTGCAGAGGAGCCAGCGCTGAGGCAAAGCCTCTCCCATCTACGACGAGGGCAGAAGTAATTTTAGTGGGGGAAAAAAAAAAAAAAGGAGATTTTTTTTTCTGTTCCTCCAAGAACACATTTTCTTTTTCCTCAGGAAGAAATCCAAGCCTGCCTACAGGCTTTAAAGGAGGAGAGAGAAAAATACCTGGAAAGCAGAAAAACCGGAGTAAGGAAGAGCTGGTACCTGGTAGGTCCCCTCCAGCAGAAGCCGGGAGGCGGATGGGTCTCTTCCCCCCCACCCCAGCCTCGCTGGTGTATTTTGAGGCCGGATCTTGCATATTTGGTTGGCGGAGTGTTGTGCCGTTTGCTCTGGGCACCGGCCAACCCTGTGTTTATCTACTGGGGTTTCACATCAGCTGGAGCCTGCACCGGGGAGATAACATGGCAGCTCCTCCGCGAGGGAGCTGGGGGGGCAGGCAATACCCAGCCGGAAGGGTTTTTTTACCCTAAACTCTATAAATCTCCCTCTTACAGAACCCAGTTGAGGTTGCATCTTTTAGTTTTCCGGGCTAAGCCTCCTGAATAGTCCCTAAATCTCCAGCAAGACGCCTTGGTGTTAAATTCACCCTTGTATTGACTGACACCCCCTTTGCCCTCCTCTCTGATCCCGGCAGGAGAAAACCAGAAGCGAAGGGAAGAAGGTAGTGTGTGAATTCGAACAATTGCACCAATTTTTGAAGGACCAAGAGCGCCTCCTCCTGACCCAGCTGGCAGACCTGGACCAGGCCATCATCAGGGTCCAGGAGGAAGCAGTGGAGAAGGTCTCGGAGGAGATGTCCCACCTTGACACCCTGATTTGGGAGATGGAAGGGAAATTCCAGCAGCCAGCAAGCCAGTTCCTGCAGGTGAGAGCCCAAAGTGTCGGGGCTGATGGGGAAAAGAGGGACAGAGCAAAGCCTGAGACCTGGGACCCCAAATTCAGCCCCATGGGAAGTCCCTGGTGTCTCGTAACATGCTGCAGGTGGGATCATCACACGGGGAGGGTCCTTCTTCGCTACTGCGTTGCCATAAAAATGCGTAACTTTTGTTGGAAGACCCAACACTTGTCGTTCCTCTTCCCTAACTCTCTCTCTTCTCACTTCCCACCTTTAGGACATCAGAAGACTCCTGAATAGGTAACGTGTTTCCTTCTCGCTTTCCCCACACTCTGATGCTTGGAGAGGTCTGGATGTCACCCGGGTGAATCCCGAGGTCGGGGTCTCGAACCAGCCGGACGCGGTCGATAGCTCAGCCTCCCACGACGGTGCTTTGTGTTCAGAAACCTCCGTTCAGCAACTTCCCCAAGGGAAAAACAAACTGCAAAGAAACAGGGCAGGGAAAAGAGGGGTTTTATTTGCTCCTGGAGAAGTACCCTCAGCCCACCCCATGGCTTCTCCTGGATTATTTAATGAGAACAAAGTGAGCAATCAAATATATCACACATGGGGTCTTTCTGCCCTCTTTGCAGTTGTGAGATGATGAAGTTCAACCCTCCGGTGGAGATTTCCTCTGATTTGGAAAGACGACTTGAGGACTTTGTTCAGAGAAACGTCCTGGTGAGAGGCATGCTGAGGAAATGCCAAGGTACCGAGCGGGGTTCGGAGAAGGCACGTTGCCTCGTGTGCCTGATGTCTGGGAGAAACTGGGTTCTTGTGTGCTGGCTGCTAACGCAAAACTCACTTAGTAACTGTGGTAAATAAATTCAGCTGAAACTTTTAACCAGGGGAGGACACTGACAGTTTTTCCTGGGGAAAAATAGTTGGGAGGTGGAGAGGAGAGAAAAACGAGGTCAGCAAAGGCATCTCCTCTCCCATGTCCCATGACAAAATCCAATTCAAACAGAGCTGCTGGTGCGGTTGTTCCCATCACTTCCAAGCTGTTGGGAAAATTGAAGTTCATGTGGGTACAAAGCCGGGGAGGGGACCTTTTGCAGCGTCTCTTGGAGACGAGTTTAGCTTGGCCAGGAGGTTCATCTCCCCTGGCTTTGGGAGAGTCGCGTAGCTCCTGCAGCATCAATACCAGCACCAGAGCAAGTCAACCCAGAGCCTTTGCACCCAGCCAAGCCCTCATGCGCTCAGTGTTTCCCCTCCCAAGCCTTCCTTTAGCCATTTCGCCTCCCCAGCCTGCATGATAAAGCGAAGCTGCAGCCAGTTTGCCTGAACGTAAACCTGATACCGTGAAATCTCTCTCCTCTTTAGACGACCTGATGTTTAAATTGCAAGAGCCAAGTAAGTCGATGGTAGTGGGTGGGAGAGGCTGGGTTCTTGGCTTGTGGAAGAGATGGGAAAAACAACGCAAACCCGCCCCGGGGAGAGGAAGGGAAGGGTGACAGCGTCCTGATGTCGATGCTCCTGGTGTATCCAGGAGCTGAGATACGGTCCTAGTAAAGCCGAAAGTCCCAAAGACTTTTGGGACCCAAAGAAAAGGAACCCAAAAAAGGGACCCAAAGAAAAGGAACCCAAAAAAGGGACCCAAAGAAAAGGAACACTTGAGAAGAGCATTTGCACATCTCCCCTCCCCACAAATTCCCCACCATCCCCTCCCCGTGCCTCTGCTCCATGCTTTGTCCTCCCCCGTCTCCTTCCACCCAAGGGCATCTCTGCTGGGGGACCCCAAGGCTAGTGCCAGCCCCGGACCTGCCCATGCCCTCCAGGAAGCATCCAGAGCTGGGAGAAGTGGGAGAGCAGGGCTGGTCCCAGATGTTGGGAGGAAAAAGAACATCTCCAGCCTCTCCTGGGGCCAAACCCTACCTCCAATACTCTGGTTCTCCCTTGTCCTGCAGCCAACGTGACCCTGGACCCAGCCACGGCTCACCCCAACCTTCACCTCTCCGAGGACCGAAAACAAGCCAGGGACCAGCTGATGCAACAGAACCTTCCGGACAACCCAGAGAGATTTGACTTTGAACCCTGTGTGCTGGGCTGCGAGGGCTTCACCTCAGGAAGGCATTTCTGGGAGGTGGAGGTGGGGCAGGGGGGCGTCTGGGCCCTGGGGGTGGCCCGAGCATCGGTCAAGAGGAAGGGACCGATGAGCCTCACCCCCAAGGAGGGGGTCTGGGCGCTGGAGGCTTATTACTCCCTCGCATCCCCCCGCGCCAACCTGCACCTGAACCCGCTTCCCAGGAGGATACGGGTCTCCTTGGACTACGAAGGGGGGCGGGTGGCATTTTTCAGCGCAGATGATGACGCTCCCATCTTGGTCTATACCAGAGCCTCGTTTAATGGGGAGAGGGTCTTCCCCTGGTTCAAGATGGGGATGGGGGCTCGTTTGCAAGAAATCACCCAAACCCCACCCTCAGAGGACCAGTTGGTGACTGGGCAGCTGATGTCCTCTCTGGACTGGGTGGGATTCAGGTCTCCCCTCCAAATTTGTCCTTGATACGTCTGTCAATCAGACCTTAAGGAAAGGGACATCTCCTGCGTGACGCCAGCTGTTTGCTGTGGTTGCTCGGAGCATCTCGTCGAGAGAACTTGCCGCTCCTCTCCCGTGTCCGTCTCCATTGGGAGCTTTGGGGTGGCACTTGTACGGCAAGGACGGGGAGACGGGACGCCAGCAGACGGCGGTGAGGAGAAAGGATCAGCCGGTATGAGGGGATGGAGTCAGCACATCGGAAGGAAGGGAACCTCGAGGGGTTGATCAAGGATGGAGAGCACTCAGGACCTTGAAATGCGTGGCCTTTTCAAATTTATTTTGCCTTTAACAGACTGAATCCTCCTGTTTATATCTCTTCCCAAAGTGTTTTCTTTCGGACATCAGTTGCAAGGCAGATCCAGAGTCTGTTCTGCCAAGGGAGGTGGCCTTTCACTACGAACTGGCTTGGTTTGGGGACCTGGTCTCTATCCCTGTCGACATTTCTGATAGTTACTTTAAATAAAAGAACATTTTGTTTTGTGCTCTCTGCTTTCTGCCTTGCTAGGGGTGTATTATTCGGGATTCCTTAGCTTTTAGAGTAGCAAGATTAAGAAAAGCTGCCCGGGGGGGGGACACACACCTCGCTTGCCTCTCCACCTTCCTGTGGTGGACCTCCAGTCGCTCAAGCCCCCTTTGCAGGCAGGGAAGGGAATCGAACCCACCTGGAATGCAGTTTTCCACACCATTTTACATCTCCACCTTCCTGGATAACTCCCAAGAAAAGCCTGTTTCTGTTCAGGAGGGACAAGATGGGATGAATCGTACTAGAGGCTCCTGTGGCTGTGCCGGTTAGATATTCCTCGACTACAAAACCAGCTGGAGCGGACAGGTGAAATACAAGTTCTGGCATTTTCGCCAACTCACCTACACCGATTCCCTCAAAAACTGCTGATTTTCTTCCGAGGAAACCCAAAAGAGGAAGAAGCATCACCGAAATAAATACACGTTATTGATTATAGAACCGAGAAGAGGAACCAGAAGCAAGAGTGGGAGGGAGCGGGCGATGTGGGGCTCAGAATAACACACGAGATATGAGTGGACGCCCCGTGATGAAGCCGCATCTCACCGTCTCCACGGGTCCCACTGCGGGCAAACGTACGGCCGGTATTTCGGTGCCGTTTGTCACGCTCTGACCTCTCGCCTCCATCCACGCTCCTCAATTCGGGGCCTCGCTGCCACTCGGCCCCATCAGTTGGGAAACACGGGGGATCCGGCTGCAGGGGAGACATCTGCTTTCTGCAAAGCCAACCCAAAATCAGTCCAGGTGTTCAAACACGAGGATTTATGGAAAAAGAGCAATCGGGGCCACCGGGAAAGACTTTTGAGCAACCAACCTTGAATGTTTTTTGCCCTTTCTCTCTTCTCGTCCCCTTTCCCTTTGCCACATCTCTGACAGGGAGGAGTATGATCCTGCGTGTCACCGTTTATGTTGGGTCCATGTCCTGGCACCGACTCAAGCCCAGCTGGGAAAGGCAGAGGGGAATACGAATAGACCGTCTGCCGGTGTAAGAAGGACCAAAGAAAAAACAACAAAACCCAAACATGGGTGAATCAGGGGAAAAGCTCTTGAGCTCTTCTGCAAGGACGTGTCTGGGGGTTGCTGGAGGTCCCCGAAGCACCGTGGTCCCGCCACGCTCCTCTCTGAGGCACCTGCTGAGAAACACAAGACGTGAAACGTCGGTTCCCAGCAAAACTCCGTGTTTTCCTGGGAGGTAGAGATCGATGTTTTCCTGACTCCTTCAGGGCCACAGGTTCCCTCCATGTCTCTGATCTCCATCCAGCTCTCTTCCAGGGTGTCCCTTCGCTCTAGAAATATGCAATGCAGATGTCTCCACCCCAGCTGGTTTTCCAGGCTCCGTAGACACTTTTAGGGTGCAACTCATTTGCCCAACCGTAGGCACCTAATTTTGAGATGAAAGGATCCGTGCCCCAGGCTCTGCCGGCAGCGCGGAGCCGCCCTCCACCGAAGAGCAAAGCAGCCCAGCTCAGACCGAGGTGTCTCATTAGATGCCAACATTCACTGGGTCGCACCCACCTCCTGCGCCTGGCAGGACAAATTGCCTCCCAACCTGCTCACCTCAGGCCACCCTTCCCCGGGAAGAGGTTGCAGGGTGTTTGCTTCCAGTCCTGACGTTGCCAGAACAAGCGACTCCCCCGCGGCTTTTCCTGATGGGAATAGTCTGATGGAAATGAGATTTGTATCTCCAAACCTGGCCAAGTGATGGAGGCTGGGAGGGTTATTTCAGCTGGCCACAGCGATCTTGTCTCCAAAACTCCCAGCTGCTGCCATGCAAAAAAAAAATAATATATATATGAAATTTTTAGTCATGGAGCTTAAAAAGGGAGCAGTGGGTTATAAATTTCTTGGAAACGTTTCCCTGCGAGCTCAGAGCCAGGACAGTGTTTCCTGGAGGGCCCGCAGCGGTGGGCAGCTATAGGCTTGGTTGTGGCAGGGGTCCCAACGATCCCGGCTTGCGCCCCTTTACGCGCGTTGAGTTTCAGCCCCTATTCCAACACCTACAAGGTTCCGATTGCACATTTCCATCCCTGTTTTCCCCATCCATGGTCCCACCAAGCCTCAAGAGCTCCTCACCCTCCTGGCAGCCTGAACGTCTTTTGCCTCCGGCCCTTTTTTGGGACGGCTGGTGGTTTTGCCTAGTGCCCAGCCCTAAAAAGAGAAGGACGAAAGCAGCAAGGTGACAGCCCTCGACAGCTCCCCGGGATAAAAATCTGGAAGATTGACAAAGGAGAAACATGACGCTCCCAGCACATCAGGTGTCACCACCTCCTTCCTGCCCAGGAGACATGGCGCGAAGAGCTGACTTGCAGGATCAACGCATCCCTGCCGCAATTTTACCCAGGACGGGGAAGGAGTAGGAAGAGAAAGACCCAGCCCCATCAAAGAGATAAAAACAACAGGTTTTTTTAGTTCACCTCGGAAGAAATTCAGGCGGATATTACATTTTCTGAAGGAAGAGAGAGAAGGTGTCCGAGGAAGGACAGCTGCCCTGGAGTGCAGAAAACTGGAGGATCTGGTAGGTGTCGTCCTCTCTGACCTCTCAAGTCCCTGAGCAGGAATACACCCGCTTTAGGGTCATTTCTTTAGATCTTTTTTGGTTGCTTTGTGCCACTGCTGTGCTGGTAAGCGCAGGAATATCGTGGCTTTCTGCCCAAGTTCATGCAAGTGTGTTCGCGGTTTTTATCAGCATCTTTCCTCCCAAGCCTGTGTTGCTTTTTCGCCTCAGGTTTGATTTTTTTTTTTTTTCCCCCCCAACCCAGATTTCTACAAGAATTCAAGAAAAATTAGTAGGGGTTTGGGTTCGTGGGAAATGCCTTTCTAGAAATTCCTCATGGTATTTCCCGTCCCACTGCTCCTTCGTTTGCATCTTAAAAAGGGGAGGATAGAAGCTGAGCCCTGGCAGACTGTGCTCGGATTTTAGGCAGGCTGCAGGCCCCGGGAGGACGTGAGCAATTCTTACTTTCACAGCTGGAAGACCTGAAAAATGAGATTGAGAGGAGGCAGGCGAAAAATGCCACCAGACTCTCGGAAGAGATTTCCCAGCTGGACACCCCGACACAAGGGCAAGAAGACAAGAGTCAGCAATCGGTGAGTGAATTCATCGAGTTTACAGCTTTGCGAGGGAAAATTGTAAAGAGGGTCCTCCCCACCGGGTAGCTACTGGCTTAATTAGTTGGGCTTTCCTAGAAACGGTTTGCTCCTATTCCTTCTGTAGATCTGAAAACCCCAAGGGGATGAGGAGAGGGAGACTTGCAGCCTGAAAAGATGGAAAAAAAAAAAAAATAAGGAACATAATCACTGTCTGTGGCAGGGAATGGTGAGGGGTGGTGGTTCCCTGTGGGACGGGGAGCTGAGCACGATGGTGTAGGGAGCGAGAGCATCACACCAGCCTTCACCCCGTCTTTGCCGTACCTGAGAGAGGGAAGGAGGCCATCAGGTAGGTCCACGGGCAGGGCTGAAGGCAAGCCGGGGATGCAGCCCATGGGGCGGATAGACCTGATAATTAACCCTTTTGCAAGATGCCTCGGAGGAGCACGGCCCTGGACCCTGCTGTTATGACCATGGCCATGCTCTTCCAAGGCGTCTTGAAAAAGGGTTAATTATCCCAGGACCGAGATTAAATAGAGCCCCTGAGCCACGGGCAGGGGCTGGGTGGGGTCTCAAGTGGGGTTGGTCAGGGCCAATAATGTCTATTAGTGCTGCTGGGGACCCGGGTAATCTGCAACGGTCTAACGATTACGGAGCGGACAGAGCCAGGGTCTTGGAGGTGTCCGGTGAAAGGACGAGAGGCAACTAGCACCGTGCGCAGCAAGATAAATTTTTTGTAGACTTGGGGGAAAAAAAATGTTTTCCTCATGAGTGCGGTACCTCCAAGTGTGGGGACCTCCGCCCCTCGCCTGGACACAGCCCCGAGCAGAGACCCAAGAGGTCCATCCCTAACTAAACAATTCAGCATTGCTGTGATTTGAGGAGAAACGCTTGCGCTGA